>PVKN010019779.1:0-16221 GCA_004027915.1 Capromys pilorides | reverse complement strand
AGGTTTCAGTCCATATTCGGCTGGTCCAAGGCTGAGTGGAACAGGGCAGAGGGCATCAGTTCATGGTGGCAGAACAACCAACTCAACCAACTCACCGGAGCAGAGAGTAACAGCCCTTTAAAAAGTCTCTGTGTGCTCAGTCACTCTGACGTGGGCCCATTGTGCCCTAGGGTGGAACCAATCATACCCCAGGATGGGCCCCTGATCCTGCTCTAGGGAGGAGCCAATCATATCCTAGGCAGGCCCAGGTCATGCTCCAGGGAGGAACCACTTATAACACATAATCCTAGTGGATCATGACTCATGTCTCAAATTCTAGAAGTCCCCGCCCCATGATTGCATGAGGCTTTGGGGGGACAACTAGACATAAACCATAACAGTGGGGAAGTTACAGGGAATTGAGGCCAGGGCACTTTATTACTAAGTTACACACTCAGCCTTGTTTTGAAACAGGGTTTTACTAAGTTGCCCAGGTGGTCCTCAAACGTCCAGCCTTCCGTGTACCAGGCGTGGTGGTGAATGACTGTAGGCTGAGGCAAGAGGACTGCTGAGAGTTTGAGAGCAGCCTGGATACACAGTGTGGCCACACCTGAAAACACTAACGCCAAAACAAAACTTGCAGTCCTCCTGCCTCAGCCTCCCCAAGTGCTGGGATCATAGGTGTGCGCCACCACTCCCTGGCCCGTGGTCCACTGTAATCTCCTTGCAACACCATCGTGTATATGGCCCACTGTTGTCTGAAATAGTGTGTGACACATGACAACATGTAGCTGGAGAAAGGGCAGGTTGACACAACTCATAGTGTTAGCAGGCAGTTGAGGATTTTTTGGGGGGATGACATCGAGCAAAGATGGATGGCAAAAAGCAGTAGGTGGGGTGGGGGGAGAAGGAGAAGGCATGAGAAGGTGTCCTCTGCATGCTGCGACTGCCCACCGTGAAGGGGACCATAACGTGCTCCACATGGTACTAATAAAAACAAAACGTAAAAGGCACTGGGAAGCCTGCGGGATGAATGAAAATGTTTCTTACCTTACTTGTAGTTTCATGATATAGATAGAACTACTAAGCTGGATGTGGTGGCGCATGCATTTGGGAGGCTGGGGCAGAAGGATCGCAACAAATTTGAGGCCAGCCTGGACTAGTGAGACCTTGTCTCGTAAAACAAAACAAACCACCAAAAACCTAAGAACAGCAAAACAGTACTTTATACTTTAAAAGTGTTTGTTGTACTTTTCTTATAACTCAGTAAAACTGTAGAAAAGTAAAAACAAAACGAAACAAACACCCTTGCTTTCCTTATAAAAAATGATTTGATGGTTCCTTGTTTTGGTTATATCAGAATTGCCTCTGAGCAGATTTCATGGAGGTGGGGCATGTATAGCTTTAACCCATCTCTTTTAGCTTTCTACTTGATAAAGGGGAGAAAATTCTAGCTGAAATCAGAGGTCCCTGCAGAACTCTATTTGGCATGGCAGTGGCCTCCGCCTGTGTGCAGAGCCTCTAGCCAGCGCCAGACCGTGAGGTGCCTATGCCCATTCAAGAAACAAGTCCACTCCTGTGCTCTTCTACCAGGGGCTGTCTCTACTCCGTGCTGCATTAGGAGCTGCCAGGTCATCCTGGTGGTGAAAGAGGGACAAATCACCTTTTTTTCTGTTTTATTGTAGTCCAAATATGCTACAGTGGTAGTGAAACTGTTCTCTCAATTTTACTTATGTAGTCCTTCTAAAAAGTGGACCAGGTAGGTCATGCCAGTGAATTCAAAGAGACTCTTCCCTTACTTCCAACCCAGAATCTCTGCTCCCCTGGACCTAACCCAATTTGCTATGGGATCAAGTACATCATGCCTGCTTCCTTTCCTTAGGACTGCTCTCCTCAAGAGTTACTCTGGGGCTGGGGATATAGCTCAGCAGCACAAGTGCCTGTCTGGCAAGTTCAAGGTCCTGAGTTCAATTCCCAGTACCCCCAAAAAAGATTCTTCCAGCTGGCACAATGGAGCAAGTAGCTTGCCTATCAGCCAGCTACTCAGGAGGCAGAGACAAGACGATCCCAATTTGAGGCCAGTTGAAGAAACATAGTGAGATTCTGTTTTTAAAATAAAAAACAGAAAAGGCCAAGAGCATTGGCACAATGCTCCTTGTGCTCAATCTCTGGTCCTACAAAAGAAAGCTAATAAGAAAAGCCCCAATGTGTTTCTGGATTCCAGCCCCAGAAGTTCTGCTTTCATAGAACTGTACAGAAGCCAAGGGATCTGCAATGTGGAAAAGCACCCTAAGTGGTTTCGGGGGGTGGGGTAGGAAACTTGAACTTCACCCATGGGGCACTGAGCTACTGAGTCATACTTTGTTTTATCTTGAGACACCATCTTGGTAAGTTTCACTTGAACTTTCGTTCTTCCTGCCTCAGCCTCCCAGACTGCTGGGACTATAGACATTGCCACCAGACCTGGCTTTAAGCCCTAATCTCCACCTCCTCCTCTTTTTTCATAACTAGGACTTGAACCCAGGGCCTTTATACTTAGCAACAGGCTTTTCTATTTTTTATTTTGAGCCAGGACTTCATTAAGTCATTAAGTTGCCCAGGCTGGGCTTCAACTTGTAATTTTCCTACCTTGAGCAGGATCCCAATATCCTGGGATGATAGGTACATGCCTTTAGGCCCAGCTTTAAAAGCTTTAACTAACTCATTCATATTCACAGGGCACTGGTTATTCCATTAAAAAATGCTGATCTAGAATAGTATCAGGTTGGCTGAGAAGATAGCTCAGTGGTCTAAGTGCCCGCTTGGCAAGGACAAGGACCTGGGCTTTATCCTGGTACTGCATGCCACGCACCATGCCCAGTTTGGGTGGCTGCCTGTAATCCCAGCGCTGGGGAGGGTGAGACAGGAGGATCGCTATGAGTCTGAGCTACATAGTGAGACCCTGTATGAAATAAAAGATTTTTTTAAAAAAGTACCAATAGAATAGTATCAGCTAAGAACTGTGCGCATGCAGCAAGACCATGTCCTTTTTGCTCCTAGTTACAGGGAGGAGCCTCTCTCTATCTTGCTGACTGAATAGTCCTGACAGGATGCTTTGGGGCATGGAAGGAAATCTCCAGCATGTTCCCTGGGAGGTTGGTCATTGTGGCCAAAGCACAAGGAGGCCACAGACCCGGGGGCACAGCCACAGGAAAGAAAAGGGGAAACCTTAGTGAAAATGAGTCTGCTGTCTGGCTTTGTGAGTAAACAGGAATTTGCAGTAGATGATGTGTCAGCTTTAAAGAGTTCTTCAAATACACTAGGTCTCACAACGCAGGCTGACCTTGAACTTGCAGGTGATCCTCCAGCCTCAGCCTCCTGATCGCTGGGGTTACAGGTGTGTACCGGCACATCTGGTCAGTGCTGGGGATTAAACCCAGGGTCCTGTGTGTCCTCAGCGAGCTACATCCCCAGCCCAAACCTATTAACTGTTACTGCACTTGACTGGTCGCAGTCTACTTGGGAAGACAAAATGTAAGTAGGTACAATGAAATAAAACATGACCCCTGCAGGCACTACAGAAGGGCTGCCACAAAACAAAGATAATTAAATAAGCAAAGAGAAGTCAGTGACCAAATCCATATAAAATGGATTAGCTTAGATATTTGTAAGTTTCCTGCGAAGACAAGACTCTTTCAGTGTTTGCAAGAAGCAAGGCTGGGAGTGTAGCTTACTGGTAGGAGTCCCTGCCTCGCATGTGTAGGGTTCTAGGTTTAATCCTTCTCATGAAAAGTTAGAGGAGGCACTGTAGCACACATTTGTAGGAGGCTGAGGCAGAAGGATCACAAGTTCAAGGTCAGCCTGTGCAATTTAGCAAGACTCTGCCTCAAAATAAAAACTAATACTTCAGTATAAACAAACGAAGACCGCAGAGACTGAAAATCTAATCAAAGAGAGGTCTAATCAAGGACATTAATCCTGAAGAGAGCACATAATGACAGGAAGGGCAACATGAGCCTGCATGGGCTCTGGGGAAGACTCTAAGTGCAAACCTTTAGTGACCATGTATGGTGGCAGTGCCCTGAGCAGATGGATGTCCCAGTACCTGTCTTTTCTTCTTCTTCTTTTTTTTTTTTTTTTTTGCAGGATCGGAGTTCGAACTCACGATCTTGCACTTGCCAGTCAGGCACTTGTGCCATGGAGCTATCTCCCTGGCCCCACTGTCTTTTCTTCTTCTTTTAAAAAAAATATTTGCTTGTTACAGGGTCTCTCACTATGCAGCTCGGACTCATAGTGATTCTCCTGTTTTCAGCCTCCCCAGCACTGGGATTAGAGACGTGAGCCACCATGCCAGCTCAGCCCCCTTGGGGTGGCGCTGGCTGGACATGGTGCTGGGGATCCTAGGTCCCTGTGCCTGCCTAGGCAGATGCTGTAGTCCGCTGAACTAGCTCATCAGCCCCAGTACCTGTCCCCCCGAGGAGCTTCTGTGGCACAGCAAGCTAGGTATGAACTAGCTGCTGAAGTCCTGTAACGAATTTCTTCTGTATTGATGCTTTGCTTACTAATCCACTTTCTATTAAGGTTTAACTTCTGCAATACCAACAATACAACAGGTGCACAGATTTGCTTATGCAAATGATCAACCTATAAACTTGTAAGGTGACATTTTAAAGCAAAAGTCCCTTGACGGTTCAGTTTCCGTGAATTAGTCTTTAATAGTTCATCAGCTGAGGTTGCACTGAGAATAATTAAACCTCTGGACCCTCAAAGCCAAGACGCTGAGGGGGTAGCTCAGTGGAGATGGTATATTTAGCACGCAGCAGTCTATAAATTCAACGGTGCATGCTTCTGCACGGGCACGTGCACATGCCCTGAACAATGAAAGAGCTAAGAAGTGGATTTCCTCCATGGCAATAACATGACTGATTTATCTAATACTTTGAAGACTAGAATATATGGTTTTATTTACATATATATATATATATATATATATATATATTTTTTTTTTTTTTTGTCTTTTTGAGACAGGGTCTCACTATGCAGTTCAGGCTGGCCTTGAACTCACTTTTGTAGCCCAGGCTGGTCTTGAACTCACACCTATCCTCCTGCCTCAGCCTCCCAAGTGCTGAGATTATAGGTGTGCGGCGCCATGCCCAGTTTAGAATATATGGTTTTAAATCTACCAGACTTGAGTTCGAAGCCCAGTAAGCCTCAGTTTCCACATCTGTAAAATGGAGTACAATATATTTACTTCATAGCACTGTACAAAGACTAAACGGGATCATCTGCATAAAGTTCTTTTCAGGCAGGCCTGGTGGCACTTCTCTGTAATCCCAGCACTGTGGGAGGCTGAGGCAAGAGAACTGAAAATTTGAGCCCAACCTGAGCAACTTAACAGTTTAGATCTTGCCTCAAACAAAACAAAACAAAACAAAACAAAACAAAACACACAAAAAAGTCCTTCTCAAAGAAAACAAAACAACAAGCAAAGCAGCAGAGCTGGGGATATCGCACAGAACCTGCCTGGCAAGTACAAGGCCCTGAGTTAAGAGTCCAGGTACCCCCAACCCCCAACCCTGGAAAAAAAGCAGAACATTAACAACAACAACAATGAACTGGCTGGGGATGTAGTTATCATCAAGGCCCTGGGTAACAATTCCCAGTACCACAAAGGGAAGAAAATACTTGTCAAGGTGACTGTCAGCATGTCGGGAATATCTTGGTAATGTGGAAATTCCCAGAGCAAGAACAGAGTAAGTATTTGTTCATTAGGAACAATAGTTATCATTGAAATGCTCTAAGATTTATTCTTTCTTAGCTTTCTGTCAAAGCCTTTTGATTTCTGTTGTCTTTTCCCCCCATTGTTCTTCATGTCAAAATAATATGAACTTTCCACAAGGTAATATGTGAATAATTGCAGATGAAGTATATAAATAACAGGTGTCCTAGAGTAAAATGAATTTTGGTCATGGGAGCCAGAAGAGTAGGAAAAATTTACAGGGTCTGTTTGTAACTGGATGTTGTTCTTAAAACAGAAGCCAGAACTTACATCCTGACCGGGCTAACTGGGCTAGAGCGATATTAGACAAGCCATGTCCAAAGAGGGCAGTCTTGTCTCAATTGCTGCCATTTGAAGTTGTGCAAGAATCCAGGGCTGCTTGGCCTTTCAATTTCCAGGCAAGTCTGAAATCTTGGTTGTACCACAAACCCTCTTAATTGCTGAGTAACTTAGAAACAAACTTTTAACTACGAGTCAAACCAAACATGTATGAGCTGGGAAAGTAGCAATGAGTCCAGCTGAGGCAGCTGAGTGATTAATGAGGCCCTGCCTCAAAATAAAAATATGAGAAACATTCTGGGATGTAGCTCAGTGCAAAGGCCCCCAGCTCAATGCGCAGTACTCCTCCTTGCCCAAAAAAGAAAACCCACATTTCTTTTTTTTTTTGAGACAGGGTCTTGCTATGCAGTTCAGGCTGGCCTTGGACTCACTTTCGTAGCCCAGGCTGGTCTTGAACTCCCACAATCCTCCTGACTCAGCTTCCCAAGTGCTGGGGAAAACCCACATTTCAATGATGAAAATATTAACAGGGAGAGTTTGCCATCCCAGGCTGAAAGAAAAGAGGAACTAAAAAAGCATCTGTCATAAAATGTCCTCATCCATAATCTTTCTCTCCCTCTCCTATGTTCCACTGCAGATTAATGCTCTGCCTTTACACTCAGCTACATCTCTGGCCCATTTACTATTTTGAGACAAAATCTTGTTAAATTGCAAATTGCCCAGGCTGGGCCTGAATTTGTGATACTCCTGCCTCAGCCTTTCAGAGTTCTGGGATCACAGGCATGTACCACCGTGTCTGGCCAACATTTTTCTTTATATTTGCAGAACCCAGAATATCTGTGATCTTCAGGCAACAACAAGATGTTCATCAAAGAAAGGGACCATTGCAGGAGCCATCACTCCTGTTGCCCACTCGGCTGCGGCTAGAACTGCACTTCCTTCGATACCCGACGGGAGCTCTTTGCTGGGGCTTGCCTTTGCTCAGTGGTCCAGTCCTCTCCTGATCATCACGAAGTTCTTTGTCTGCTGTCACCTTGCTTCTTGACTAACTGGCTTCTGTAACAGTGACGTAGGGGATGTAGGCGGAAGAGCAGGCTTGAGGGACTGATGGAAGTGTTTGGCCAGTGTGGGACACGTTGAATTTGATGTGTGTAACTTCGGAGAGATGACCTGCCACTGTTAGGTATGCAAAATAAAACCTAATATTCTCTGCTTATTTTATGCTAGATATCAGTCTCAGTGCTTGCTTGTTGTCTAGGAGCTTATTTAAGGCTCACGTCATCTGTAGGACACGGAGGCGCAGGTGCCCTACCTGACACGAGGTCTCACATTTAGAAGGTGTTGCCTTATCCCAAGACAAGGAGACCCAGGTGTACCACACCGATAGAAGTCTCAGGGTAGTAAGAAAGAATCACACAAGTGGAGGATGAGTAATAAGAGCCAAGGATAAGATTCTGGTAATATTAAAGAAAAGAAGATAGTCCATGTAAGAGAGAGATAAAGGCACAGTTAAAAGAGAAAACTATGGAGAGAAGATGGAGCTTAAGGGGTGAAAAACAGACTGATGGCAAAACTTTGACAACTTGCAATGTTAATAAACAGCCAGCTTTGGCATGTGTGCCATAGCTTTGCCTCTGAGTAGGAAGCCTCAGCAAGATGAGCAGTGTAGCTGTAAGTGACATTGCTGGCAAATAGGTTCTCTGTCCCTGTTTCTCTGTCCCTCTGTGTGACCCTCCTGCCTCAGTCTGAGTGCTGGGATGACAGGTGAGCACTACAATGCTCAGTTTCCTTTCTTTTTTTTTCAAGACTAGGGATTGAAGGGCTGGGGAGATAGCTCTGTGGCACAAGTGCCTGCCTAGCAAGTGCAAGGTCATGAGCTCAAACACCGGTCCCGCAAAAAAAAAAAAAAAAAAAAAAGACAAGGGATTGAATCCAGAGCCTTGGGACCACTCTATGACTGAGCTACATCCACAGCTTTTAGAAACTTGTATCTTGAGCCAGGGTCTCCCTACGTTGCCCAAGCTGGCTTTGAACTTGGCTCCTCCTGCCTCAAGTCTTCTGAATAGCTGGGTTGTAGATATGTGTCACTATGCCTTGCACAGGTGAGTAATTTCTTAGGCATGGGAAACTGGCATCCAATTGCAGTGGATTAAGATGAGGTTTGAAAGCAGGACTAACAGTAACAGAAAATGGAACAAGGGAGCAGCATTAGGCCCTTGCAGCAGCAGCAGCAGCAGCACAAGCACGGGGAACAATGGCGTGAACCAGACGGCAGAGCTGGGAAGAGAAAGAGGAAAAGCACGACAAAGGCATTTTTAGGAAAAAAATCTGTATGCTCTATTGACTGGTTGTGGGCGGACCAGGGACAGGAAATCTCAGGATTCATTCTTGATCTCTGTTCCTGAGAGTGATGTGATATCACCATCGAGGCTAAGCAGTTAAAATGCTGAGTGAGGCACGACAATGAGAGACCCAACGGGTGGTTCAGTGGGAGTAATGGTCTGCATTCACCTGGATAGGTGTGTTGCACACGTTTCTCTAGTCCTCTAGTACCGGTTGTCTAACATGCCATACATAGCTACAGTATTTGCTCACTAGATAAATGTCTAGGAGTACCATAATCTGAGAATAGGCTAGTAGCACAAGGGGAGGAGGCCCTGGATTCCATCCCTAGCACTGAAAAAAAATTAACAAACAAATAAACCAAACTAAGCCAAAAAACAAAGCTTAAGCATACATAATGCTATTAATATAATTACTTTTGAATGGATGTTTAACTGTTCGTGGAAGGATATTTACATATTTCTCCTTAAACACTTCACAATTATGTTAACTAATGTGAATTTAATCACCAAAACAATCTCAGGAGACAAGCATTTACCATTCTTATTTTATAGGAGAACATTGATGATACAAACTGGGTGCGGTGACTCCTACCTGTAATCCCATCCTCCAGAAGCTGAGGCTGGAGGATCCTGGTAAGTTCGAGACCAGCCTGGGCTACATAATGAGTTCAAGGCCAGCCTGAGCTCAAGGAAGAAAAACAAAATCCCAGATAACTTGGCCTGAGTACCATAGCTTCTTCAAGGCTGAGCAGGAAGGTGCACATCTCATAGCAGATGGCATGGGTGCACACCTGACACCCCCACACTGCATCAGTTTCTGGTACATTTGCTAACTATCAATAATGAGGTAAGACTTTAACAAAATAGGGGCTCAAACTTGTAACTTTGCAACACCATTTTACAAATAAAAGGATATTTAAATGTAATTTGCAGTCTTCATTTGGGGTAACACAAAATATAATCTTGAATTTTTTTCCAGTGAAATTTGAAGAGGAAGGTGTCATTTGTCCCTAACTATCAGAACTAGCTATAAAAAAAAAAAAAAATACTGTGCACTGAATATGCTATAAAAAGTCCAAATCAAAACAGCATTTGTGGAGCTGAGAGTAGCGCCACAAGAGAATATAAAAAGCACACGTGACATGTAATGTGATGTTTCTGGGTAACTGTTTCCTAAATGGGATCTTTGAAGGAGAAAGGCCGAGAGTGCTAGCACATGCCTGTAATGCCAACACTCAGAGCTTGAGGCAGGTGGATGCAGAACGCCAGGCCAGCCTGGGAGATGCAGCATGCTTGAGGACAATCTGGGATACTAGAGACCCCGCCTCCAACATAATGAAAAACAAAAACAAAAACCCAGAACTCAGGACATGCTTGTCTTCCTCTGATTTCCTGCATCCCATTATCCCATTAGAAAAGCACGGTATAGGAGACACCCACTCGGAACGCCCCTCCTGTCCCTCTCTCGGGACAGGAGCTTTCTTTCCCTCTGTAAATGTTTTCATTAAAAAAAAAAAAAAAAAAAGGGACATTATCAATCGTAACAGCTCTGGAACTTCTATTTTGGAGCATACTGTAGAATCTCAACTCAGAGGTACCAACATTAATACCTATATTCTGGCACTCAATCAACGCAAGCAAGCTTTCACACGGACGAGTATCGGACGAGTATCTGAACGCTATCAGGAAGTCCTGGCTCCTGCAAAACCGGTGCCCTGGATCCAAGCAAGCCTGAGGAGCCGCGCGCCCCCTCGGCAGGGCTGGGGCGCGGCCAGGTGTCCAGGCTGATGGAGCGCGAAGGGCTGCAAATCCGGGAACGCCGGCCTCTTCCGAGGCCTGGTCTGCGGCGGGCGTGTTCGTCGCCCCGATCCCGGAGTCGGGATGATCATGGTGTCCCTTCCTCCTTTGCTGCCCGACCGGGTCTGGACTTCGACGCTCCGTTCCTCGGGGACAGCTTTGGTTTGCCGGGTGACCGTGGTGCACCGCCAGAGGTAGAAAAAGTAACAAGACCCCCGCCCCTGCCGAAGTTAGGAGCTGAGCGCAGCCCTCACACATCCCAGCCCCAGCACGAAGTGATACTCTCAGGGGCAAAGCAGCCAGCAAAGCTTCGACCACGGGCCGGGGGCGGGGCTACAACTAGGTCCGGCCCCCAGTCCAATCCCAGTTCTCGGCCGGCGGACAGGAAGCGGCTGCGGGCCCAGGCGCCCGGGAAGCGGCTCCCGTGCGCATGCGCGCGCCCCGGGGCGCCTGTGGGAGGGGGTGGAGCGGGTAGCTGGGGCGCGGCACGGTGTGCGGGTTGGGCGCCGGCGCATCACGTGGCGAGGAAGGGGGCGGAGCTCTGGGGCCCGAGAGAGGGGACTGAGAAGAGGGAAGGGGCGAGGGAAGGAAAGCGGGGAAGGGAGGAAGGAAGCGAGCGAGGGGGAGGGAGGTCCCTGTTTTGGTGGAGCCGGGCGCGTCACCGGCCCCCGAAGTGGAGCGGCAGGGAGGCGCCTGGCGTTTCTCCGGCCCGGGGAGGTCCCGGCTTCCAGCGGAGGCTCCGGATCCAGCCGTTCAGCCGCTCGCCCCGGGTCGATGTGCTGCTGTTAACCCCGAGGAGGCGGCGGCCGCGGAAGATGGTGTTGCCGAGAGTGTTAATTCTGCTCCTCTCCTGGGCGGCAGGGCTGGGAGGTGAGGCACGAGCCACGCGCCGGCGCCGCGGCCGCGGGGACCGCACACAGGCGCGTCCGTCCCCCGGCGCCGCCCGGCTCCGCGCGCTATTGTCCCCGCTCCCGGCCGCGTCCGCTCGCGGGCGGCCGAGCAGGCGTCGCGCTCCGCGAGGCCTTCCCCGCCCCCACGCGCGGCCGGCGCCGGGGTCGCCCGACGCGCGTCCGGGTCCAGGGCGCCCCGCAGCCCGCTCTCCCCGCGCCCATCGAGTCCTCGCCCCGCGCCCGGTCTCCGGCCCCCGGCCCGGTTCCAGCCCGCCCGGTTCCCGAGTCGGCGCGGCCGGCGGCACTGCCGCGCAGATGCGTGGGAAGTTGCGCGGTCCGCGGCCGGGCTCGGGCATTGTTCTGCTCCGAGTGCGGCCGTCCGGCCCGACCCGGTTCCGTAGGGGGCAGGAGCAGTCTGGCCCGCGCCGTCTCCTCGCCAGCCCCCGCGGCGCCGAGCGTCCGGGGCTCGGGGCGGGCGCGGAGGAGGGCTTTTCGCGTTCGCTGGAACCCGCTGTCGCCCGGGGGAAGGGTTTGCGGAGGAGGGCGAGCCGGGCCGGGTCGGGAGGTTCTTGCCTCGCGCGCCTGCGGGTGTCGCTTAGTGTGGCCGGAGGATCCCGGCGACCGACTCGAGTTTCCCTAACTCGCAGGTGGAGTAGACAGTCTGCGGAGTTAGTGGATTGTCAGATGGTGCCCCCTCCCCCGACAGATTGAAGTCACATTTGCGAAAAGTGTAATGATGCAGGTTTTGAGGGCAGCTTAGACATTTCCAGTGTATGTTAGGGCCAGTGACATTGTTTAGTTCTTGTGTAAAGTGTTTTTACTTTAGGTAAGCTTTTTTGACTTGCCTGGAAGTATACTTAAATGCTTTGAAGTTTGAAAGCAGTGAGTTGAAAGAATTTGAGGAATGCCTTGGGTGAATGTCTAATTTTGATGGTTTAGGAAACACCCAAATGTTTGCTGTAATGTTTCTTTGATGTTCTTTGTCCCTTTGACTTACGACTGCGGGGCATATCCCTGTCTGGTGGTTACTAGGTCTGAGAGATAGATACTACTGTATGTAGGCCGGCTTTTTTGCTGGTTCTTTATGGTCATTGGTCCAGTACAAATTTTTGATTAAAATCTGCTAATAGATGGTTACTTTTAAAAATGATGAAGGCTGGAGACCTTGGGCAAGGAGGGATCTTTTCATTCAGTATATGCACTTTTGTTATAAATCTTAGATACTGTTGTCTGTAAGATAATAAAAAAAGATGCTTGATTCTATAAACAACTGATACTTTACAAACTATCACTTTTTTTTTTTTTGTCTTTTTGAGACAGGGTCTTGCTATGCAGTTCAGGCTGGCCTTGAACTCACTTTTGTAGCCCAGGCTGGTCTCGAACGCACATCGATCCTCCTGCCTCAGCCTCTGCAGTGCTGGGATTACAGGCGTGCGCCACTGTCCCGGCATGTAAAGTATCACTTCTTAAAGAATGAAAACAGGGGCCGGCGAGATGGTTCAGTGGTCTAAAGCGCCTGCTTGGGAAGGCTCAGGCAACTGCAGGGACTGCGGTTCGATCCCCAGCACCACATGCTGCGCCAGCCCCACCACCAGGGCAGGCTGAGCCAGCCACAAAATAAATAAATAAAGAAACAAACAAACACAACAAGCAAACAAATAAATAAAACTTAAAAAAAAAAAAAAAAGAATGAAAACAGACTGATGTAGTTAGGTATTTGAAGAAAAAGTAAATTGTCAGCATCTTCAAGGTTAAGACCCTTTTACAGGAAGTTTTTTTTGGGGGGGGGAGGGGCACCAGGGATTGAACTCAGGAACCTGAGCTTGCCAGGCAAGTGCTTATTCTACTGAGCTAATCTCCCTGGCCCCTGGAAGTTTTAATATTCAGAGCTGAGTCTTTAATGTATTGAATATTGGTCAAAAGATTAATCTTTTGTTTCTTTTAAGGCAAATTTTTTCAGAGAAACATAGAGAAACTTTTCAAATTTTTTTGAGCTTTATTTTATGAGAAGCTTTTCATTTTAGAAGTCGTATTTATCATTTTATTGTACCCTGCACTATTTTAATCTGAGCTGTATGTGGCCGTTTGTAAAGTGGATGATGATTAGAGAAGATATTTGAGTTGATTATTTGTTTCAGCATGTAAGAGAAACACTTGTTTAAATTGGAAGAAGTTGCTGAAATGCAGATAAAACTTTAAAGTATAAATCACTTCCATGTGTTTAATGAGCTCTTAGTTGCTTTCTCCATTCCAACCTGTCAGTCACCGTTGTGTGCGACTTTTACTGTATAACTGACCATGGTTGGAAGCAAGAAGGGAGAATTAAAAGTGTTTAGAATTATGAACTTGTCCACTCAGGAATATGACCTGTCTTACATTGTATGTGTGGGAGATACCATACGTTTTTGGGGTTTACACAGTGTCTGTAGATATGTACTCAAATATATACATAAAATGTTTTTCTTTATTATTTTAACTACGTTGGAAATTTATTGAAGTTGAGCTTGGTAGCGCACTCTTGTAATTCCAGCACTTGGGAGTATGAGGCAGGAGGGTCATTCTGAGTTTGAGACCAGCTTGGGCTACAAAGTGAGCTCAAGGCCATCTTGAACTGTATGGCAAGACCTTGTCTCAAAAAGACAAAATAAATTTTTTTGGAACTATTTTAATTAGATAATATCTCAAATAAGCAAAAATCTGTCTCAGCAATACTGCTCTGTAGCGTATGGTGGTGCACCCTTATAGTCACAGTGCCTGGGAGGGTGAGGCGGGAGGATGGCCACATCATTGCCAGCATAGGGAGTTCAAGGTTAGTCTTGAACTAGCTCACTTTACGTAGGGAGACCCCATCATTTTATTTTTATTTAACTTGTTTGGTTGCTGCAGGGTCTCACAGCACAGCTTGCACCTGTAGTAGTCCTCCTTTCAGTCTCACCAGCGTTTGGATTCCAAGCATGCAGCCTGGACTCTGGCAGGCCGGCTCAGCCTGCCTTGGGGTGTGTGGTGCCTTGATCTAACTGCAGTCCTTGAGCTTGCCTGAGCTTGCCTAAGCTTGCCTAAGCTTGCCTAAACTGGTATGTTAGTCCACCGAGCTATCTCATGGGCCTAAGAGACCCTGCCTTAAAAAAATGAAAACAACTTTAAAGCTAATTGTTTTTTTATTTATTTACTTATTTATTTTTATATATTTGGTAATTTGGTACCGGGTTTCAGCTCAGACTCACAGTGGCCTTGTGTCTCAAGTCTCCCCAGCGCTGGGATTACGGGCACGCACCTCCCCGCCCCTCTTGGTCTCGGTGGTGGTGGTGGGGGGCGGCAGGGCTGGTGCAACAAGTGGTGTTGGGGATCTAACTCTCCAGCTCTCCCTCAGCTAGTTATGTGGATGAAACTTTTGTTTTTGTTGTGTTTTTCTTGGTTTATCTGTGTTGCCAGCTGTTCTTGAGCTTCCAGAGGCCTAAGTGGTCCTTTCACTCCAGGTTTTCCAGTATTTGGGATTACAGAGGCAGACGAGGTCTGCTGGCCTGGCAGAATGTTACTTTTCAACACAAATTTAATAATTTAGTAGAGTTAAATTCTTTTAAAAATTTTCGTGATGTGTTTGAGAAGCCAAGGGTTTTGAGTTATGGCAGTAATTAATCCCATCATGTTTTCATTTGAAGTCACCCATGACCTAAATTTTGGAATGTAGCCTTTTTTTTTATTTTTTTTTTTGTATTTTAGGGAAGGGTCTACAGGATGTTCAGGGTCTCATTACTAGATTGGACTTGTAGTGATCCGCCTGTTTACAGCTTCCCAAGAGCTGGGATTGCGCCACCCCGCCCAGTTTCTAGCCTTTTTAAAAAAAGTGTGGTTTAAGTGCTTTATTTTGTGCCCTACAGGTCTCAGAAATAAGCTTTTTAAAATTTTGGGCAAAGGACTTGAACATTTTAAAGTTGAAATTTAAACTTTTTTTGACTGCTGACAGCAGATAAGGCTGTGAGAGAGAGACTGGCATGGCGTATGAACTGACTTTTTTTTTCCTTTTTGAGGCGGGTCTTGCTGTGCAGTTCAGGTTGATCTTGAGCGCACTTTATGTAGCACAGGCTGGTCTCCACCATGCAGCAATCTTCCTGCCTGTCTCAGCTTCCCAAGTGCTGGGATTACAGGTGTGCACCACCTGACTCATTTTTTTGTGGTACTGGAGATTGAACCCAGGGCTTTTTTTGGAAAGAGCGGAGTCCCTAGGCCATCGTTAAATTTTGAGTTGAGACTTTTTAGAATTTTGAGTTGAGGTGGTTTTTAACTGCACCGTATCTCTATGTCAGTTCTTGGATTGCCCAGGCTGGGCTTGACTTGGCTCCTCTTGCCTTCAGTGTCTGAGTTTGGGCTCACAGGTGTGTGCCCCTGTGCCTGGACAGTCCTGGCTTTTTGCAAACAGTTTTCAAGCTTGCTTAAAGGTGGCCTGCATAGATTTAAAAAAAAAAAAAATTATCAGTGTATGTTGGTAGTATGTAATCTTGGGGTGTCAGTGCCTGTGTATGTAACTACATGCACAATTCTCCTAATGACCTTCATCTTTCCATTCCCCTCCCATGGAAAAAAGATCTGTCTCTGTTTCCTACTATTTGCTCTTTTTTTTTTTTTTCGGTATCAGAGATCAAACTGAGGACCTTGCGCTTGCCAGGCAGGCATTTGTGCTGCTGAACTGTCTCCCTGGCCCTGTTATTTCTTCTTAACTTACTTATACTTCAGGTTTCTCATCCAGGATATTTAAGCTTGTGTGTCTGATTTGTTTCACCTAATATTATTGTTGGAAGGCATAAAAATGTGTTTTGTTTTATTTATGTGTCAGCCAAGCACTAACTTTGAAGGGCATTTTCTTTTTCTTTTTTTTTTTTGCCGGACTGGGGTTTGAACTTACGACCTTGCAGGCACTAACTTTGAAAATGAGTATTTTCTCAGTGAATTCATAGATTTGTGAATCTTTGAGAGAAGCTGGATATCTGGGCAGCAGTGCCGTGTCCTGGGCCTGGGCAGCATGTAACTGTGGGTCACTGTACACCTATTGTCCTGCTGAAAATGTACTGGGCCCACTTTACTCATTTTTTTTTTTCCTGTGTGTGTGTGTGTGTGTGTGTGTGTGTGTGTGTGTGTGTGTGTTTTAGACAGGGTCTTGCTGTGTATTTTTTTTTTT
>PVKN010019778.1:0-16221 GCA_004027915.1 Capromys pilorides | reverse complement strand
AAAAAAAAAAAAACCTCACGAGCAGGCATGATAAAGCGGCTAGCATGTAAACCTGCCACTTGTATTGCTTCTTGTCTTATGAAGAGATCATTATATAAATAATTCAGTTTTATCTCTCCATGTTCAGAATGATAGCATCCCCATGAAAAGAAATGTGGGAATTGAAGGGGAGGGAGTCACTCTGGTTGTTCTGTTGTCTTGGAAATTTCTCTGGGGAAGGATTTCTTCCCAGGAAATTTTCTTTTTTATGGAAAGGAAAGCAAAGATTTGCTAATTTTCAAAATGCTATCAATTCAGAACTCCTTCTACAGAGTAATGCAGTCACTTACTCACCTGTGAAGGGAAGCTACACATTCTTAGAGTGAATCTCATTCCTGGATGCAATATATGAAATAACCACTTACCTTTGCATGATTCTGAAGTATCTATCAGCACTCAACTTCTCTTACCTATTTTGCTTTCTCCAACCTCAGAAGCACTGATGGAAAGCTATGGTTCTTGTTGAGAAATACTGAAGAAGTTACTAAGAGTCAAGGGGAGCCTGCTACTGAGGGATAGAAAAAGAAAGCCAATTCCCAATTCAGTCAAGATTGTATCTTCCAAAAAAGGGGTGCTATATATTGATGAGGGCTATCTCCCCTCTTCTCAAATGAAAGAAAAGTGGTGAGTCACACCTGTTCAATAAAAGCCCTAATAAGAGTTTAAAGAATTTCTTTTCCAATGCTCTTAAATGAGCAACCAACTAATCATTTTAAGTCCACTGGTATCCAGTATAGGAATCAGTTTTTCCCTTATGTGGTGAGAAACAGAAAATAAAGCTCTCTTACACTGATGGGGGTGGCCATAATTATCTAAATGGGAACAAAACCAATTTTGAAGATGATGGTATCAAAATGTCAGCTTCTGGGCAGGTGAGGAAGAAACCTTGATCTATGTTTTCTTCGTTAGAAGCTGTTTGTTCACCTACAGTCAAAGTGTCAAGTAGTGCTATTGGAATTTGGAAACCTGACCAACATGTCTTCTTCTTGTCTTACTCATTCAACAATTATTCATAGGATGCCTTCCCATGGATTCTCCCACCACTCTGAACACATTGTGTTCTTCACCAGCTAAAGGATCATTTGCCTCTAGGAAACATATTCTACACCCTAAAACTTAGTGACAAGTACCTCTGCAACATGCTCAATATTATCTCATACTGCCTCAGTAAGAAGTCCTGCAATGCATGCCAATGTCTCTAACAAGGCTATGCATCCCACAAGTACAGCCACCATGTCTCTAGGCAGGGCCAACCCATTTGTAAAATAAATAAATATATACAACAGAATGGTACTATACCTAGCACTATGAAAATTTAAAGATAAAGTTTCTCTCCTACGTTCAAGTTCAGGCAACTGAGATGAGAAATAGCAAGCTAACATACAACAATTACTAAATGGCAGGTATCAGTTCAATTGCTTTGCATGAAGTAAATCACTCATTTAATGCTATCACTCCCCCAGTAGCTACCACTACTATATTCATTTTGCAATTAAGGGACCTGAGGTGCAGAATGTCCTTCCTAAGCTTCTGTATTAATTAGCTTTCCAGTTGCCAGAACATTATATATGGCATCCAGAACTTAAAGGAGGAGATGTTTAATTTGGTTCATGGATTCTGATACAGATTTGGCCAGCACTAAGACAGGAAGTTCATGTTGGAAAGGCATGGTGTAACGCAGGTGCTTGGTTCTTTGGAGCTAGGAAGCAGAGCAGGAGAATGAAGAGGATGAAGCAATGAAGAGGATGAGGCAAGGAGCCAGATGGAGAACCTATGGTCAGTGCTCCATGACTCACCCATATGCATGCAGAAGCATGTTTTACTAACTCTTGGGCAGCTCCACAGCCAATCTAGTTGACAATATGTCTTAACTGATACCACTTCTACAGACATTATGTGGCAAAGGTAGGATAAAAACACAAGCAGTTGGATCCTGAGTCCAAGTCATTAACAACTTTGCATTGTTGCTCTTTATACATGTAATGAGGGCAATAAACAGTACTAGGTAGACTCACCGCATTCCTAAAATGAGGTATGCACTGGGCTTGGAAAGAGGAGGGAGAAAATGATTTTACTTCAAAGAATTTCTAAGGTCAGATATTAGCAGCTCCACTCTGTTCTCTCACTCTCCTTTTTTAAGCAACCAATTTTGGAACCAAGTTCATAGTTTGAGAACCAATCAACACCCAAGCAAATTCAGTTCCCAAAATTTAAATGGAAAGTTAAGGATCTAATTCCAATAAATTTTAGCCTTTGATCATAAATTACAGTGTGAATGGAGCTAGTAAAAATCTTTTACCTCCTAGAAGAGAGACAACAAACTTGCTAAATATTACATATGGCATAACTTGACATAAAATATTTTTAAAAGAGGGGCCGGTGAGATGGTTCAGTGGTCTAAAGCGCCTGCTTAGGAGGGCTCAGGCAACTGCGGGGACTGCAGTTCGATCCCCGGCACCACATGCTGCGCCAGCGCCACCACCAGGGCAGGCTGAGCCAGCCACAAAAATGAATAAATAAAGAAACAAACAAACACAACAAGCAAACAAATAAATAAAAATAAATAAAATTTTAAAAAAAATTTTTAAAAGAAAGGACTCTTGTCTTGATTCCTATACTTATGAGCTTACAAGTTGAAAAGGTTAAAAATAAGGGTTTGTTTTTTATGCTTGGTTTTTCTTATTTTTCATTTCTCTGAAAATAAAGTAGCAATTCATGCTCACAATGGATAATTCCAATGTACTCTCTAGAAGCTAAAGAGGAAACATCCCTTCATAGGAGATACTACCTTCATTCTAGGTATTCATATGTTCTGTGACCAGAACCTTGACTTCATGACCTGCAGCTATTAATATGAAAAGCAAAACCATTCTCATTCTCACGTTCCTTCTTGTTTAGCAGGCTTCCCCACACTTTCACAGTATAATGAAAATGTTCTTGTGCATCTAATCTTCTTAACCCCATCCTTCTGACAGTTCATCCTATCTTTGAAGAGGCCAAAGATAGATAATAATAAATAATAATAGTTATACTTATTGAAAACTACAACAAGGGGGTGTTGCCTAGGGTGGAAAGTAAGACGGAGGCTGAGTTCCATTATGAGTTGTCACTGTGCTTAGGATATATAATAGAAGTCCCTGAGAATACTCATGATAAGTGATCTTTATAAAATAGAAATTTTAATGACGTTCTTAGATGTTAATACTTGAAAAACTTGTTTTTGTTTCCTCATTCATTTAAACTTCAGAAAAGATAAGAAGGAAAGCTATTTTTCTCCCCTGAAAAAGATAGATGGTGATTTCCTCACAAAGAAAGAAACATTTCTTTTGTAGCATTCATACAGTCTTTTGATATGGAGAAAACCTAGGTGTGAAGAAGTAAAAATGGAGTCATCACTGGAATTTCCTTTTAGATAGTCTCTTCTCTTTGTTTCTGAATAAATTTCAATCTCTGAAAATATTACTCCTCCCAAAGCACATGTCAAAAACTCTCTCAACTAGACTTCCATTGTATGCTCTCAAGCAGGTTATCATGAGGTACAGTCTGTGATTACTTCCAAAGAATCAGCTGAGCACCTTTCTGTCATCCACTAAGTTCCACATGTCTTTCTTGGCTATCAAGTGGATCTTGCTAAAGTTACTTTTTCCTCAGTAACATCACCATCACAGTCAGACCTAAATAACAGGCATTTATTTCCTACATGCATTGTATCATTTACTCCTTACAACACCCCAGGAAGCAAGAAGTATTATTCCCATTAGACTTGAATTTCCAAGAAATTAGCAAACTTCTTAAAATTACAATGATCACAGGCAAGACTCAAACACAACACTATTGTTCCTAACATGTTACAGTCATTCAAGTTGAACTGAAAGGTATCTGAGTATGAGGAAGCAATTTAGAACAGTGGGAGCATCGGTGTGGAACCTACTCACCCTTCCATTACAAAAGAACAAACTAAGGAAGTGGGAAAATCGGAAATTCACAATATTGAAAGTGTTCTTTGCAGGTGTCTCAAACTTCCTTGTATAAATAAATCATATATGAATTTTAAGTAAATGTAGATTCTGATTCAGTAGATGTCTTAGTCACTTTCTTGTCAACTGAGACAAATAAAGGAGAGGTTTATATGGATTCACAGTGTCAAAAGTTTTAGTCCATGGTTGACCAGCTTCTCAGGCAGAAACCACGTGATAGAAGAGTCATGTGGAAGAAAGCTTCTCACTTCATGATAGCCAGGATGCAGAGAGGGAAGAGAGGAGCTGGGGAGGGAGCTGGATCCTTTCCAGTCATAGATGTAACCTTCCTGCAAGCAGGCCCCACTTCCTAATAGCAAGTCAGTTCACACCGCTATGATCCAATCACTTTGCAAAAGGCCCACCTCTGGATATGTGAGTCCTTTGTAGGGAATCTAGATCTAAATCATAACAAAGAGTGTACAGGGCCTGAAATGTCATTCTTAGTCACCTTCTATGTAATGTAAATTCATGAGGCACATGTGCTACACTTTAAGAAGCAAGACCTTAAAGATAGCTAGTTCAACCTTCTGCCTCCAGTGCATGATTACCCTGCACAGACTACCAAATGATTGAAAACAAACAAACAAAATCACTTCAGGGGAAAGACCTAAAGTTGATAACTATGAAACATCTAGAAATGTAGGGCTTCAGCTTCTGAATTTGACTATACTCCTATACCAGCAGTTCAATAAGTTTACAATTTTATATTATTATTTTATTATGAACGGGACTTACCTAGTAGCATCCTAGCTTATGTTGAAGCAATATCAAAGTCAAACTGGAATTGCAGAGAAGAGGGAGTGAGGAGGCTGTGTCTGGCAGTACATTGAGCTCCATAGAGACAGCACCAGGGCAAGTGAGAGCAGAACAGACACTGGACGACTCTGTATCTTGCTGAGGAAAGCCAGTAAAAATGGACAAAGGAGATTCTAAGAAGCTGAGAGGCAAGATGTCACCATATGCATTCTTTGTGCAAATTTGTCAAGAGGAGCACAAGAAGAAGTACCCAGAATCCTCCATTAACTTCTCAGAGTTTTCTAAGAAGTGACCAGAGAGGTGGAAGACCATGTCTGCTAAAGAAAAGGGAAAATTTGAAGATATGGCAAAAGCAGACAAGGTTGTTATGAAAGAGAAATGAAAACTTATATTCTTCTAAAGGAGAAACAAAATAGATGTTCAAGGATCCCAATGTGCCCAAGAGGCCCCCTTCAATCTTCTTCTTGTTCTGTTCTAAGCGTTGCCCCAAAAATCAAAGGAGAACAGTCTGGCCTCTCCATTGGCGATGTTGCAAAGCAACTTGGAAAAATGTAGAATAATACTGCAGCATATGACAAGCAGCCATATGAGAAGAAGGCTGCTAAGTTGAAGGAAAAGTATGAAAAGAACATCGCTGCCTACCAGACTAAAGGAAAACCTGATGCAACAAAAAAGGGAGTCTTGGGGCCAGTGAGATGGCTCAGTGGTCTAAAGTGCCTGCTTAGGCCAGCTTAGGCAACCACAGGGACAGCAGTCAATTCTCAGCACCACATGCTGTGCCAGCCCAACTCCCAGGGCAGGCTGAGTCGGCCATAAGGAGGAGGATGAAGAAGAAGAGGATGATGATGAATAAGTTCTAGCACATTTTTTTCTTGTCTATAAAGCATTTAACCCCCCTGTACACAGCTCACTCCTTTTGAAGAAAAAAAAATTGAAATGTAAGGCTGTAAAAAAAAAAAACTAGAAATAGACAAAAAAATGTATTTAGTAATGGAACTACACACTGATCTTAACTTGTGTTGTGACACATGAAATTTTAATTATTTACCAGTTCTTAATGCTTGATTCATAATTAATACAGAATGCACTTCTCTCTCTAGCTGCTCCTTGATTGTTGCCATGGCTAGAGGATTAGCATGTCAAGATTGAATTCATCTTTTCATAGGAAACCTATGAATATGTATCTAACTCATTGCAGAAGTTTAGAATACAATTTGCCAAGGCATTAAGGAATTAATAGGAAAGGAAATTAATAATGGTCACCTTCATAATTTGAATTAATTTCATTAAATGTAAATTAAAAATTAATATTGTCAGAAAGTATAAATGGGTCCACACTGAAAAAATAGCACAATTTTCTGCAAGTTTTAAAATGCCTCTTGTGACATGATTGGAAGCAATGCCAGCTTTGTCCATATACCATAATTTATTTAAAAATACAGACTATACTTGAAAACGTTAACTTCCAGAAACCCAGAATAGCAATAGTTCTCATTAAAAAAATTCCTCTTTCCAAGATGGAAGTTAGTGACTCTAATAACCCCGCCTACGAAACACTGTCTTTATCCCTGAATTCTGGCATATAGCAAACTGTTCTTACCTTCGGAGCAGAATGAAAAATAAAGCAGATGTTTTGGAGTATTAGTGATACTCTTGCTATGATCACTTCTCCAGACATCTTGGAGGTTTTTCTCAAGAACAAGCAGAGGATTTAGAAAAACAAACAATATTAAAATAGATTTCTAGGGGAACCACCCACTCGAGACCCCCCTTCTGTCCCTTTCTCAGACAGGAGCTTTCTTTCCCCCAATAAATATATTCTGCTCATAAAAAAAATAGGGTTTCCAGTTTGAAGTACGCAGGTGAATTTGCATTAGGAAGGTCTTGAGTAGTACTTCCCTATGGTTTTCACTGATCCAGTTTAAAGTTATAAAGTACAATTTTGTTCTTAACTAGATGATTTCCTCTCAGCAGCATACTAATCAACTTTTCCTGATAAAACCTGTCCTGCCCACAGGGAGTGTGGACATATGAAGTAGCCACCTTCTTCATCTGTCTGTGCTGATACCACTGCTCAGACTACCTTACCTGTAGCTTCCACCCCCACCACCAGCATGTTTCTTTTCCTGACAACTTTCTTCTCTGAGTATGGAATTCAAATGTCTCCCGCCCTGTGAAACTTCATAACCCAGCTTCCCGTCACCAACTAAGGGCCAAGTTGTTTTCTCTGTTTGTCATTATTACGCCATTTTCTTCCTCTACCACCTGAGGAAGTAAGTGCTGAACTGAATCCTTATTGAAAAGTTCCTACACTTCTTGGTATGTTAAAGCCTATAAATGAAAGCATGGCTGCATGAATTAGTGCCTGTATTCTTAAACTAGTCATCTGGGTCATTCTCTTGAAACAAATGAGATCCACAATAGTTGTCCAATCCATTCTTCAGTGACCAGTGGTTACTAGTGGGCTCTGGATTCCAGGACAACACAAATTACATCTGTAGACCCAGTGCCTGGCATATTTCTTGAGTAATTAACATGG
The DNA here is from genome assembly GCA_004027915.1 of Capromys pilorides. Taxonomy (NCBI): domain Eukaryota; kingdom Metazoa; phylum Chordata; class Mammalia; order Rodentia; family Capromyidae; genus Capromys; species Capromys pilorides. The sequence goes on along the minus strand of PVKN010019778.1, from coordinate 8,868 downwards.
TCAATAAATATTTCAAATAAATACATGATACACAGGTCAATAATAATCAACCTCCAAATGACCAGAATAATAGACCATACCATAGACGAAAGCCCTATAGAAATTCTATCCAGGCACATCACAAAGACAGAAAGGGGGTGGGGGGGGTGGAGAGTGTGTGTGTGTGTGTGTGTGTGTGTGTGTGTGTGTGTGTGTGTGAGAGAGAGAGAGAGAGAGAGAGAGAGAGAGAATTTAGACCTCTAAACCTTCCTCTTCTTGTGCCTTTTCACTAACCAAACAGTCTCCAAAGGTAGAAGATAGCCTATAACTGCACTGCAACAAATCACTTCTGCTCTGGTTTGACTTCAGATCATTTTTTTAAGCAAAATTTCCAGAGGCAAACTGAGAGCTACTGAACTGAACACATTCTCAGAAAATCCTGGAAGCTATGTTAAAAAACACCAGAGCTGACAAAAATCCAACCCAGAGCCACACTGTTTTTCAAAATCAACATTGATGCCTACAGTGTTTAGAAAGCTGCTGCCACCACTCACCACCAGGCTGTCGCATTTGCAGGTTTGATGTGTCGTGAGATGATGGTGCCTACAGAGGAGTGCTCCATTTGAGTCTTCTCTCTGATAGATGTCACTAGCAGGGAAACTGGAACTGAACCTTCTGTCTCTCCCACTTCAGCTTGGATTCAATCTTCAGAGAGATAACCTCTTCCCTTCTGCCAAACAATTCTGCAAGGCTCACTCTGTCACTGCCCAGTAATCTTGGCCATCCTTGCTCTCAGACTCCCAGCCATCCAGCACCTGGAAGACTTCCTAAAGCAGTTCTGTGTGTCTGAGGAGCAGGGCTACAGAGTCAACAGGACACTATACAGACTTACTATAGTATGTGAGAGCCTATTTGTGCTGTGTTGAGTACATGAGAATCAGAGCATACTTCCCTGGTAGTTTTAGGGGCCCTTCCCTACTATGGCCAAGATAATAGATCATGACTCTGACTTAATCTTGAAGCCCAATTCAAAGGTATCCTTTCTGTGTGACTTTCTATGCCCCAGCCACCATCAATGGTCTTATCAGCCTGCTCTGTGTCTACTGGATATTCAATTCACATTCTCACTGGATCACATTGTTCATTCAGGGGTGTCCATGGTGACTGAAGAGTGAGAGTGACCTCTGAAGAAGTCACTCCTTCAGAGAGAATCTAGAATCTATTACAATAATCTTGCATCCTACTCCCTGCTATAGAAAGAAAGAGGCTCAGTTCACCCGCTCCATGTGTCAATCAACGAACACTACACAGAGTTTATAAAGGACTAGCACTGTGCAAGTAAATGGAAAAATAAAGGAGATAAGACAGAGAAGAAACTCAAAACATGATTGAAATTCACACTAAGTCCTACTACAGGCTGTATGTACAGTGGGACAGCAGGCAAGGGAGAGAATTCAGAGTGAAAAATCCTCATGTGACAGATGGGATTTAATGAATCTTGAAGAATGTATAAAATTTAGGTAAATGGGTGCTGGTGGGAGAGGACTCCAGTCAGCTGCACAGCATGTACAAGTGGGAAGGCATCCAACACAGACAAGGAACAGATGCACAGGTTTTGTTTTCATTTTCACTGCTTTCCTCAAATTCTAATGAAAAATTGTCAGCACAGGAGTCCCAGAATACTTCTGCAGATTCACCCTGGTGGATAGAGTGCAGAGACAGTCCTCACAGCTCTGGATGGATAGACCTGGTCCCACAGGCACAGAGCACAGTCTGAGGAAACATCGTTCTGCTCTGGATGAAGGCAAAAGTGGTCCCAGAAGTGCTGGGAGGGGGGACGCTCAGCCTCTTCATGTTTCCTTTTCAATATGACTGGGTGGAAAAGTACTATCCCATTTTCTGTCCATTCTGGAGGATATTTCCCTAGTAGACCAAAGAAAATGGATGAAACCTGGGAAACCCCCAAAAAGCCAAAGCCTACAGTTTTCCTGAGAGTTTTGTGCTCTACTGAGTCAGCAACTGTGTCCAGAGCTATTACAGATTCTGAGCCTCTGACTGCATGTCAAAGGAGAACAAAAACAAATACAAGGAGTAAAAACGAACACCCAAAAATGAGTTCTTTCACACAAGCCATTTTTCCTGGTTGAACATTATCAGCTTTCAGACATTGGGTGAGACCAAATAGCTTCACCATCAATCCACAAAATACAATTATCCGCTGTCTGGTTTTCTGACAGAAATTCTTTTCTAGGTGAACAATGCAACTTATGAGTTCACTACTGAGAAGCCTCAATGCCAGAAAGCAGAGGAGCCAGAAGCGTGTCACTCATCAAACTCCATGTCTACTTTCCAAGTACCTGGGTAGTGAACTGAGAAATTTGCACTTTGGAGTGAATATGGGGAAAAAAAACACCTAAAAAATCATCAGCTCCAACACCAAAGCAAAAGAAAAAAGAAAGAAACATATATCCTGTCTCTAGTTTTTAGGTTCTATTTCCTAAAACATTCTTAAGTTAGTATGGAGGAGGGATAGGGAGCCCTGGTAGGAAATCTTAGAAAAGTTCACTGCCTACCTCTCATGCAAACAATATCAAAATTCATTAATTATCTCTCTTCCTTGGGTTATGGGCTTATAATTCCTAGCAACAAGAATTGGAATACTGGATCTCATTCTGTTATGAGTCAGGAAGAAACTCTCCCAAGGAGCCTAGTTGTCACATGTGTAAAATAAATTACTTTTCAGCAGTGCAAAATAGTTGGGATCCTACCATTTGGACCCAGAAAAATACCCCCTCAGGAGCAATCTGCTCAGCCACATGTGATAACTTCAGTCTATTTTTAAACCATTCTCTCTAGCATGTCTGAGTGTAAGCCAGGTGAGGAAAGCCAAACAAAGCAAGCCAGTCAAGTTAACTTTTCCTTCTGTCTTGTCAGCTTCTTCTTAAGCACTCACACACGCGCACACACACACACACACACACTCACACACACACACATTCTCTCTCACACACACACACTTCACTTCTTGCCCTGTTCCTTTCTCCCCTAGTCTCTCTCTCTCTCCCTCTTTGTGTAATGGTCCTCAGTTTATTCCCTATTACCAACCCCATCTCCCCCTCCACTTTTGGCATCACTCCTCTTTCCTGAACCTCTCTTTCCTCCCACTCACCTTTCCTAAAAATGAGTCACTGTAAGAAGAAAGCTCTTATTTTTAATAACAAATAAATCAGATGAAAAATTCATCAGAAAGAAAAAGAGGATTTCTTTTTAATGCACAGTTTAAGCCTTCCAAAGGGTTAATAAAAATTTGCCACACATATGGCATGTGAAGCCTGCGTCTCTGCATTGTAAATCTGACATCAACTCACAGATGAAATAATTTTGACTCTTGGCCTTTTAAAGGGAGACAAAATGTTTGCAGTCACTATTGACATAACTGCCTGATGCAAGAAAAGAAGAATCTAATTATGGCTAGACAAATCACAAGCAAGGTTCATTTCATTGCAATCCTGGGAAAACAATGCACTGGAAAAAAATAATGAGGGCAAGGAGTGGATAAAAGAGAAATATCTTTAATTTGCTGAATGTCCTCAATTGCTCGTTCAGTTCAGCTACCCTGGATTATGGGCTTTCTGACTACCTTACTGTCCCACAATGCTGCCATCTAAAGTCCCTGCTGTGTTACCCTAAAGGCTATCCTGATTACAGAAAGTCACCTGAAAAATGTAATGACCAAATTGAGAAAGACCAAAAAAATCTTAGGAAAATTCACAGTTTACAGAGCTTTGAAAGGCTGTCTACTGTCACAGGAGTAGCTATACCCTCATTTCTTGGTTTTGTCAATTTATGTATCAGATTGTCTTGAAATAGGTGTGTATTGATCACCTCTAAAACCATATACACAGAGGCAAGTCAGCAGCCTTTCAAAGTACACAAGAAGGGCTTCACTGCTCAGGGTCCCACTTGGGATCAAGGGGCAGGCGCAGGGAAGCTGCAGATCAAGATCTGTCCAGGCCATATGAGGGCACCAAGGATCTGCTTTTCAGAGAAGTGCCTACTTTGCCCATTCCTACAAATTGATTTACATGGTACTCAAACAGTCCCTGAGATGAGAGGAAAAATGTGACTTTATGATCTTGAACCATGGGACAATCCTTCCTCCCATCTGCTTTCTGGTGCTCTCTACAGCCCTCATGCCAGGAACCTAGAGCATCCAGAATCTCACTTCTCAGCCTCTGATAATGCCATACCTGTTGTCTGGCCTCTCAGAAGCCTCATTCTTAACACTGCCTACACCTATTTCCATTACCTGCAGTGAAGATCTAGGAATTTTGAGAGTTTGGAGAGAAATAGGTATTTGGTTTTAATTATTTTTATTTTTTCATTAATTTTAGTGAGAAAGAAATAACAACAAGACAATTTCAAAACACATTAGGACAGCGTGGTAATTGATACACTGTGTCAACTTGAGGAAGCTTGGCTGGATGGGCTGAGCTGGTTCCAGCCTTGGGGGCCCCACCCTGCCTGACACAGAGGACCTGTCCTGGGATGTGATTAGTGAGTTGAGGAAGACTTTGTGTGCCCAGCCCAGCCTTGGCCTGGGTGCTTCCTGCCTAGCCCAGCCCTGCCCCACTTCCTTGGAGAAGTCCTAGTCTTTGGAGGAGCTTGATCTTCACAGCCATGCCACTTTGGAGGAGCTCTGGAGCCAGCAGAATATGAACTGAAACTTTCACAAACTGTGAGCTAAATAAACCTTTCCTTCCTTCATTTTGAGTGTCAGGTATTTGTCCCAGCAACAAGTAAAGGTAACTAAGACAGAATTTGGTACCACAGGAGTGGGGTTGTTGCTGTGGCTATACTTGACAATGTGAATTACAAGCTTTTGGGAATGGCTAATGGGAAGAGATAGGAAGGGTTCAGAGAAATTGTCTAGAAGCAAAGCACTGGAACAGCTTCAACTGTTCTGTTTGGGAGAACTTAGACCAGAAGATTGGCTTGAAGCCTGGGTATAAAGAATGGCTTATGAGGAAAGACAGAGAATATTTGGAGAGGTTGTCTACTTGCGAAGAGCTGGAAAAGCTTCAGCTGTTCTGTAGAGGAGATTCTGATCAGAACTCAGACCAGAAGACTGAGAGAAGGCCTGCCAGTAAAGACCAGGTTGAGGAGGTTTCTGCTGGGAAGCAGGACAGCATTGGTCATTAGACTGCAGATGATGTGTGTTATAGATTGGTAGAAGGCTTGTCTGCATTTTGCTCCTGTCCAGAGAATTTTCCTGAGACTGAAATTAAGCATAGTGGACTAGTTAATCTTGAAAAAGAAATTTCAAAGCAGCCAAATATTGGGGCAGTGGTGTGGTTGTTGTTGGGGGCTTTTAACCAGATTTATGTTAAGAATGAACAGCAAAGAGCCCAAAAGGATTATATAAAATGTTGTGAGTATGGCCAAGAAGGAAGCTCCAGGAAGGCTGTGGATTGTGCAGATAGAGCTGAGAGGATCTCTACCACTGCTGAGAAGGAACAGGCGAGTAAAAAAGATGTACTGAGGGCATCACAGGAGGTAGCAGGATCTTGACCTTTGCAACCTCAGAATCACAAGGGTGAGGAACTTTGCTTTGAGGAGAAAGCCACAGAGCCCCACTTTCCAGAATGGAAGCAGCAGCCACACCAGGTTCCAGAATGGAGACGGTGGGCACACCAGGTTTCAGAATGGCACCAGTATAAAAAATTTATTCCTTGGAATCAGGATCAGAGTGCTCAGCGATTGTTTTAGCTACTATTCTGTCGTTGCAGGGACAAATACCCACCACACAAGCTTAGGGGAGGAAAGGTTTATTTAGCTCACAGTTCCTGGAGGTTTCAAGATGCTGCCTCCTCTTCATAGAGACTGGAGGAGAGGCTGGGGTGCTGCCGTGTCCAGGAGGACCTGCTCCATACCTCCACACAAAACTGCCACCTGCAGGGGGGAGGGGCACTCTGACAGCGCATGCTGTCAGCTTTAAAGGTTCACCCCTCTCTTGGTCATGTCCCCCTCAAGCCCTGCTCCTTGAGCCTCACACTTGACAGTCCCATGATTTACATGAGACTTTGGGGGGACAACTAGATACAAACCATAACATTCCACCCCTGGACCCCCAACGACTCATGTACATCCCTTTCTGCAGAAAGCAGTTTAGTCCATGTTGCCAAAGTCCCAACAGTTTCAGCATTGCTGAAAAGTCCAAGTCCCAAGTTTCCTCCAAGATCCAAGGCAAACTCTCAATTGTGAGCACCTACACAAATGAAAAATTATCTACATCAAACATTCAAAGGCAAAAGTTAAACATTGCCCTTCCAAAAGGTATACACAGGAAGACTCAAACCACTGGGGCCAAAATAAGTCCAAAATCCAGCAGGGCAAACATTAAGTCCTGTAGTTCCATGTGGAACATCCAAAGCAATCTGTGGCAAATTGTGAGCTCCATGTGGCTCCACCCCTATGGCACTCTTGATGGTAGCTCCCATAGCTTCCCTCTCAGGCCAGCTATGCTCCCTCTGTGCAGTTTCCTTTGATGATCCATGTTCCTGGCTTTTCCAAACTTCTGGGGTTTCCACAGAGTAGGCTTCTCACTCACAGTTTCATACATTGCCCTCCCTGGGGCACACTGATGGACATTCCAGGCCTTCTTCTGAAATTGAGGTGGAACCCTTCTTACCCTCAGAATTCCTGCATTCTGCATGCACCTAAAACCAGTGCCATGTGGTTGATGCCAAGGTCTGCTGCCAGCTGGAGCAGTAGCCAGGCTTCCTTCTCTCTTAGCTGTAGGAGTCGAGTACCTGGATTTCTGGACAAATTCTCTATGCTGGTGCCATTATGTAGTCTGCTGTGGCCACTGCCTCCATTCTGGGCTTTTTCCTCAAACCAAAAGCCCTTGCCCTTGGTAGGCCCTCCTCTACAGAAGTGACAAAACTGTTCCAGCACATTACTCATAGGTGACATCACCAAACCTTTCCTATGTCTTCCCATAAGCCACTCCCAAAAGCTTATTATCCATGTGGTCAGGTATAGCCGCAACAGCAACCCCACTCTCCGGGTATCAAATTCTGTTTTAGTCACTATTCTTTTGTTTCTGGGACAAATATCCAACACACAAGCTTAAGGGAGGAAAGGTTTATTTAGCTCACAGTTCCTGGAGGTTTCAAGACGCTGCCTCCACTTTATAGGGACTGGAGGAGAGGCTGGAGCACTGCCGTGTCCAGGAGGATTTGCTCCATACCTCCACACAAAACCGCCACCTGCGGGGGTGGAGGGGAGCACTCTGACAGTGCGAGCTGTCAGTTTTAAAGGTTTGCGCCTCTCTTGGCCACACCCACTCAAGCTCCACTCCTCCAGCCTCTCACTTGACAGCCCTGCCCCTCAAGCCTCTCGCTTGACAGTCCCATGATTTACATGAGGCTTTGGAGGGACAACTAGGTACAAACCACAACAGCAATCCAGACACTCAACTCCTACAGCTAAGAGTAGAGGAAACCTGGCTACTGCTCCAGGTGGCAGCAACCCTTGGCATCATCCACATAATATTGGTTTTAGGTGCATGTAGAATGCAGGAATTCTGAGGTTTAAAAGACTTCCACCTAGATATCAGAAGGCTTGGGAGGCCAGGCAATGTGTCTCTAAGAGGGCTATGAATGAAAAGCCTATTCAGAGGAAACCTCAGAAGTTTAAAAAAGCCAGAAATGTGGATGGTCTAAGAAAAGCTTCAAAAAAGGAGCAAAGGAGGCCTGAGAGAAAAGCCAGGAGAGCTACCAGCAGAAGTACAATAAGGGTGAAGCCATGTAAGACATTTGGAGCTCACAACTCGTTACAGATTGCATCGGATGTTCCACATGGAACTACAGGACTTAATGTTTATCCTTCTGGATTTTGGACTTGCCCTGGTCCCAATTGTTTGTATCCTTCTGTGTATACCTTTTGGAATAGCAGTGCTTATCTTGTGCCTTTGAATGTGGGAAGTGTTTAACTTCATTTGTACAGGGTCTCACAGCTAAGAGTTTGCCTTAGATCTTGGAGGCTTCGGGCTTGGACTTTTCAGCATTGCTGAATGTGTTAGGACTTTGGCAACTTTTAGAGATGTACTAAAATGCTTTTTGCATGAAGGGATGTGTATGAATATTTGTGGGGGACAGGGGCAACATGTCATGGTCCTAATGCTATACAATGTTCAAGTTGTAATGTTTAAGCATGTCTATGTACCTGGAAATTGGCTTAAAGAAGTATGTGTATAGTTGCCAAGTTGACAAGGGGTGGATTATGGTAGTTGATACATTATGTCAACTTGAGGAAGCTCGGCTGGATGGGCTGGACTGGTTCCGGGCTGTCGGAGCACTGTCCTGCAGGATTTGGAGGGCCTGCCCTGGGGTGTGATTGAAAGGCTTTGTGTGACCAGACCAGCCCAGCCCTGTCCTGGCTGTTTCCTGCCTGGCCCAGCCCTGCCCTGCTTCCTTGGAGAAGTCCTAGTCTTTGGAGGAGCTTGATCTTCACAGCCACACCACTTTGGAGGTGCTTGATCTTCACAGACACGCCACTTTGAAGGAGCTCTGGAGCCAGCAGAGTATGAACTGAAACCTCCACAAACTGTGAGCTAAATGATCCTTTCATTCCTTCATTTTGAGTGTTGGGTGTTTGTCCCAGTAACAAGTAAAAAGTAACTAAGACAGACAGTTACAATAATTAATACATGCATATTATTGTCTTTGTAGTAGTTATTCAGAGTATAAGATGCAGACATGATATCTGGTCTAAACACTATTAGTACAAATCTGTCTTCTCATTGAACTAAGAGAAAGTAGTTGTATATCTATCCTAACTATTACATATATATATATATATATATATATATATATATATATATAT
>PVKN010019777.1:0-16215 GCA_004027915.1 Capromys pilorides | reverse complement strand
TCACTGTAAACAGGTGTCCAAAACATAGATCGTGGTCTCGTGTGGTTGAAGGAATGTGGCTGACCCGATGCTTCTTGCTGGTTCACATGAAATCTGCCTGGCACAGTGTGAGTGGAGCCTGCCTGGGCCTTGAACCCCCACCATGCCAGAAGGCACAGGAGCACATCTCTATAATTCCAGCTGCTCAGGAGGCTGAGGGAGAAGGATCACCCAACCCAAGACCCCCTTGGGCCAAATAATGAGACCAGTCTTGAAAAAGGGGTGGGAGGAAGCGTATTGCCCTTTTACTCCAGGGCCAACGTGGTTGAGAAATCAGCCTTTAGTGAGCCATCATGTCTGGAACTGAGACACAGCTTCTGATTATATCTCAAGTGCTATGTCATTATTTGCGTGGGCGGATACCCACCCTCTGGGTAGGTGTGACCCCTGCATCTGCCTTTCTGCTATCCTGTGACCAGGTGAGCAGGCACCTGCATTGAGAAAACCCCAACCACTCTTACTTACAGTTCACAATAAGGCATGTTGTCTCAGTTATTTCTGTCTCCTTGTTGGGGTGCAATACCCAACATCTAGAATGAAAGAAGGAAAGGTTTATTTAGCTCAGTTTGTGAAGGTTTCGGTCCATAATCCACTGGCTCCAAGGCAGAGTGATACGTGGCAGAGGGCAGGGTTCACAGCAACAGGAAACAGCAAGAGCAAAAAGCCAGGAGCAGAGATAGAAGGCAAGCCTCTCTCCCCTCCTTACACTGCCTTCAGGCTATCTGCCCCAGATTGGGTGTAGCTCTCAGACCCATAATCCCAGCAGCACTCACACCCATAACTCCAGCACTGGACCTTGAATTAATCTCAAACTCTAGAACCCCACCACCCCATAATTACATGAGGCTTTGGAGAGACAACCAGACACAAATCACAATACCTGTGGTAAGAAAAGGACCAATTCAGGTTCCTGTCTGTACATCCCCTCCTCTTTTCGAGTCTAGAGGGCTTTGAGAGACAAAGGCAAGAGCACAACCAGGAGAATTTGGAGCAATTATCATAGAGGTAAATTTGTATCTAATTTTGAAAATCATAATTGGCATAAATGCTATGTGTTTATAAGCACAGATGAAAGTAGAAGGAACAGAAAAGAATATGGAAAATAAGCAGAAGTTAGAGTCTTTTCCTTGAAAAACTATCATTTATGTAAGTGAACCAGATCAGTGACTGTAAACAGCCACGCTGAAGTGGACCAGGGGAGTGATTCAGCCCAGCTCTTCAAAAATCAAATTTCCATACAAAAATCTGACAACCTGACTTTCTGTGACCTGAGGTTTCCCAGTGCCAGGTGCATCCTTGGGAGGTGACACTGTGCCGGGGTCAGGCAAGGCTGTCTCTACAGATGGGGTGTGGGCTGTCAGCCAGACCCAATCTCCACCTCTCGCCATCTCATTTGTCACCTAGGTAACTGGGCCCTGTACGAATCTGTCGCTCCCAATCCTGCCCCCTACAATGAAATTGGAGGGTGACAGCAAAAACTCAACAAAGGGCTGCTTATTCCATGGCACCCATAAATTCTTGGTGGGAAGAGGTGCAGCCTGAGTCAGTTCCATAAATTCTCTCAAGCTATTTACTGGTCTGGCTGCTGATGAGCTCAGAGATCGAACAAGGAAACCTAACCGTCATGGCCAACTGGTTGCTCGTGGAAGGTGTGTGGCCCGCTGTGACGGCTGCCTTCCTCAGAAGCCTGGATGGAGGGGACCATGAATAATTCACATCACAAGCAGACTGGCTCTCAAGAGCCTCAAGGGGAATGAATTACCTCGAGCGCATTTCCTCCTGAAATGTCAGCGTATGTGCCTGCGTGTGTTCTGGTGCCTCCCACAAGCTTATGAATAGGCGCTTTCTGTGCGGCCTCTGCCCTGGGCAAGGCATTTTCAGGATCTTGGCTCTAGTTTCAAATGTCTGGCTTGCTACTTATAACCTGGATATCACGAGATGACAAATAGAAATAACTCGTGACTGAAACTGTGCCTCTCCTGAAGAGGAGATCAGACGGAAATAGAACAGAGGTTCTGATGCATCTGGACAATGCTGGAGTGGGGCAGGGGTTGGTGCTGTGGTGTGGAGAGGGCCGGGGAGGAGTGGAGACCTGCAGCCCACCTCAGAGCTTGGGTCCGTTTCTGCACAGCAGGCCTCCAGGATAAGTAGGCTCAGTTCTGCCATAAGCCAACACCGTAGTAATATGATTCTCATGAATCTTTTGGTTTTCCAGTGCACGTAAAATTGAAGTTGACACTGTACAATAGTCTATTAAATGTGCAGCAGTATTATACCTGGAAAGAAATCAACATGGACATTTTAATTTAAAAATACCTTATAGGACTGGGGATAGAATATTTGCTTGGCCTGCATAAGGCCTTGGGTTCAATCCCAACACCACAAAACAACATTATTTTATGGCTCAATAATATGTTAAGGGCCATTAGAGCTGCTGGATGGTGTCAGTGGAGCTGCTTGAGGTAAGATGGCCATAAAACTTACTTGCAAAAAAGTGGGATGTCTGTGAGGTACTACACAAGGCAGTATAACTGCATTCTCACTAATATCACTTGACAGATTAAAAAAAATACTTCTGTGATGTTGCTGACCAATAAAAACATAACTTAAGCCATGCATAGTTTAAAATTTTGACCCGGCATGGTGGCACATGCTTGAAATGACAGTGCTAGGAAGGCTGCGGCAGGAGGACTGGCATGAGTTTGAGGGTAGCCTGGACTATGTAGCGAGTTCAAGGACAGCCTGAACTACATAGCCAGACCCTGTCTCAATCAATCAATCAATCAATCAATCAATATTTGTAGCAGTCCTGGCCTGGGAGTGTAGCTCAGTGGCAGAATGTTTGCTGGTCATGCCCAAGGTCCTGACTTCCATTCCCAAGAGCCACAAACATAAATACAACTACTTTTCTAGTAGTAGCCACCTTTTGAAAAAGGTGGAAATAAAAAGGGTGAAATTAATTTGAACAATGCATTTTCTTCAACTCTGTCTATAAAAAATAAATATTTAAATATGTAGTTAATGTGAAATACTATTCATAAGATACTAACTAGGTATGGTGGCAGGAACCCATAAGCCCAGACACTCTGGAGGCGGGGCAGGAGGATCATAAGTTCAAGGTCAGCCTGAGCAATTTAACAAGGTCCTATCTGGAAAACAAACAGGAGATATTTTCTATTCTCATGAGACAGTTTACTCTGTAAGCCAGGGAAACCAAGGGTAGGCTGATTAGAGCTGGCATTTCTAATCTCCAGCTTTCAAGGGGGAGCACTTTCCAGCTAGGTCTTATTTGCAGGGAAACGTGGTATGTACCCTATTTTTTTCTTACCCACCAAGGGGCACTTGGACAGCTTCCATATCTATTGTGAATAGTACTGCAATCAGCATAGGGGTGCAAATATTTCTGCGACACTCTGGTTGTGTCTCCTTTGGAAATATGCCCTGAAATAGGACCGATGGATCATCCTGTAATTCTGTCTTTAATATTCGGAAAGACTCCATCCTGTCTTCTGAACTAATTCACACTCCCACCAGTTGCGCAGTGGGGCCACTCTATTTTTCATCACTGCTTTATTCATATTCTGAAGCCAAAATTTGGGGAACTGCAGTAGTATTTTAATAAATGTGAATATATGTTTTGGGAATTGAAAGAAGACAGCTGCATTTTCAGGAAATAGATTGAGAAACCCTCAGTGAAGCAACATAGCCCACCTGTGTGCACATCCACGCAGGCCACGGGAAGCCCACCAAGTTTGTGCACGCACGCACCAAAGCAAGCATGGACAAGACCCTGAGGGTGGACAGTTGGGGTCTGCCATAGGACATCTACCTTCTGGCCCATATATGGAAAGAATCTAATATTTCCTACAAGATATTCTAACTGTGGTAGATGAAACACATGACAGCGCGGAACGCTGGCACCGTTCTGAGTCCCCTCCTCACGTACAGACTTGATTCTTTTTTTTGTTTTTTGTTTTTAATGTATTTAATACAGGGTCTTTGGGGTCTACAGGGTCTCACTACATAGAACGAACTTGTAGTGATGCTCCTGTTTTCAGATTCCCAAGCACTGGGATTACAGGCTTGCGCCACCACGCCCAGTTTCAGTCACTGTCCCAGTACAACCTGGGAGTGGGGCTGACACTGCATACTGGAGATCAAATCCTGGCCACTACACTCTGCCTAAGCAGGTGCTTTAGTCTGTTGAGCTATCTGGTCATCCCGGGCTGGGGAGATAGCTCAGTAGAATAAGCACTTGCCTAGCAAGTGCAAAGTCCTGAGTTTAATCCCTGGTACTGAAAATAAAATAAAATAAAATCTTATCTGGCCGGCTCTCAGACTTTATTCTTTAAGGGGGTGTCTCCAAGTCTTGGAACATGTAGGCCTTCCTTGGTATCTGTCACTAGTAACTCTCAATGAAGACATTGTCATTTCTCTTTTGAAAATTTGGAAATATCTCTTTGCGGCCCCTAATCCTCTCTGTTTGGGATGTGAGATCACCGTATATGGTGAATGTTTATGTTTTTAAAATGCATCACAGTGAAAGAGACCTGGCCATTAAGCCCCTTAACTTCCCCTTGCTTTGGACACACTTATCCCGTGTTTCTTGCCCGTTTCTGGGGCCCTCTTGCATGTGTTCATGAGGTTATGGCGCGTGCTGCTGCTGAGCTCCATGTGGCACTGGAGGCGGGGCTGCAGGAGCACAGCAGTGTACGGGGCGCCCCCTCCGCCCTATGCACCAGACCCGGCCCTGTTCAACCTCTGACTCGTCCCTGAGGTCAAAATGACCATAAAAGGTAAATGTTTTGAAACAATCCAGGATGTTGCTGTAACCATAACTACAGACACACAAGAAAGAGGACTTCCCAAATGCTCCAGAAAGTGGCAAGGAACAGTAGAAAAGTGTGTTCGAGGAGAGTGAGAATAATTTGAGAGGCATTTATGGCTATGTGTTTTTTACTGTAATAAGTTAAATTTTTTAAAAATATTCCCTATCCTTTCCAATCATACTGCATATTCCAAAGTTGTATTTTGCACTTCCAGCATACGTGTATTCCTCTGTATTTTGTCTTAGGTGACACACACACTTTGTTGGAGTCCCCCAGGCTTCTTCAGAGAACGCACCCCACATGTTGGCCTCCCCAGACGCCATTAGAGTGAGGTATGAATTTGTTGCCCCACAGTTGATAACTGGGCCTCAGCCAGCACCCTTCAGTCCTAGCTGGGACATGCCAGATGCTCTCCATTTTTGATGCAGGCTGTGGTTCAGATTTTGTGCTCTGAGGACACCTTGCTCCCCAGTCCCGTGGTCTGAGCTGTATCTTAGATCCTCTGGAGCATAATGCACATTGCGTGTCCATTGCTGTCTCCCTGGGTGCTTCTCCCAGTGTGCAGGGACTGAGGTTCCGGCTGATTTCCAACCAGCTCTGGTCCCAGAGAAGGAGCCATATGGAAAAGCATCATCACGGGACTTGATACTTTGAAAATAAAATCCAGATTTCCCTACAGTGAATATGCTGCCTCCTGTGCTCTGGCCATCTGGTGCTCCACCTTCCTTGGCGTTGCTGCCCCTCCTGTCCATCTTGTCCCCATGATCACTTTGGAGCAGGCTGTTTGAGGCTCTGCCACCTGACTAGTCAACTGATATAACCCTGGGCACCTGCCTGGAGCCAGCATTCGCAGTGTCTCTGCCACACCTCACTCCCAGGCCATAACGGAGTGGCCCAAGGGGAGAGTCTTGTCCCACACTGGGCTGGTCAGCCTCTTCCCCTGGAGATGAGTGATGGTGTGTTGCCCGGAGTGGGGGCAGAGGCAGGTCTGAGTTAGGGAGCAGAGCAAGTCCGTACTGGAGAGGGGAGGGTTGAGAGACAGATTTCCCTGGAATGTTGAGATCCAGGTATTTGGGAGGTCTTCTTCATCCCTTTCCTCTCATGGCTTCTCATCTAAACATTCTCCTTGTTTTCTGAATTGACTTCTAGGGTTCTGTCTCTAGAACCAAAGTTGTCTTCCTTACTACAGTGAGGTTAGATAATGTGCTGCCCGTGTGAAGTTACATACAGTGACTACATCTCGTGCCTGGGGTGCATTCCTATGGACCCTTGTGTTTGATTCTGGAAGGATATTGCTGTTTCCCAGCTAAAGTAACGCTGCCAGGTATAATTATAAATACAATGGGCCAGTGAGATAGCACATCAGACTAAGTGCTCGATTAGGCAAGGACTGGAGTTCGATCCCCAGCACTACATGCTGCATGGGCTTGCCCCCAGGCGCACTGAACCGGGCCACTGAGACTGGGTGTGGTGGCGCACATCTATAACCTCAGTGCTGGAGAGGCTGCAAACAGCAGGATCACTATGAATCCGAGCCAAATAGTGAGACCCCGTACCAAATGCATAAATTAAAAAGCAAACAAACAAAACAACAACAAAAAATATAGCTTGTTCTTTCAAGCATTGACTGTGCCAAAGATTGTAGGGGTGTTTTTCTTTCCTTCTTCTTAAAGTATTTTAAATTTGAGGGTGGGGAGAAGATTTTTTGATGGTTATAAAAATTTGCAAAAATTATCCCACATCATTCCTCTCAGGAGATTCAAAATACAGCTTTTCTGGATATTGCTAGGCAGTTTCCCAAAGCACTTGTATTAATTCTCCTCCCCTTGGCAGCGTAGAGTTTTGGTTACAGCATATGTTTAGTACCTCTGGTACTAAAAGCCTTTTTCATGGTTGTCATTCTACACTTAGTGACTAGGTGGTGGCATCACATAGTTTTAATTTGTGTTTTCCTAATGCCAAGGAAGTGGAGCCTTTTACGGATGACCATCTGGATATCGTGTTTCACAGAGGGCCTGTTCAAGCCTTTTGCCTGTTTTGCTGTTGAGCTGGCTGTCTCATACAGTATGTATGCCAGATAGGGCTTTTGTTGGGGATAGGTATTGTAAATATCTTTTACCGTGCATGACTTAGTCTCTTGTTCTTTTACTATTATCTTTTGCAGAATAGGCTTTTTGTTTGTTTGTTTGTTTGTTTGTTTGTTTGTTTTGGTACAAGGTCCCACTACACAGGTCCGACTTATAGTGATCCTCTTGTTTTCAGCCTCCACAGCACAGGGATTACAGGCGTGCACCACCACGCCCAGATTCAGTGGCTGGCTCAGCATATTCCGAGAAGCAGCCGGTACAACAGTCTGTACTGGGGATCAAACCCCTCCCCTGCACTTGCCTAAGCAGACACTTAGTCCGCTGAGCTATCTTGCTGGTCCGAAATGTTTTATTTTAATGAAAATGAAAACCTTCCAATTTTTTCTTTTATGGCTAGTACTATTTGATACTTGGTTTAAGAAGCAGTTCCCCTAAGACCATGACAACATTATTCTCTTCCATTCATTTCTAAGAGTTTGATTGTTTTCCTGGGTCTGTTTTGGTCCTCTGTTTACCTCCTGGCCCCATGCGTAGAATTCTGTGTGTTACCTCATTTGCCCCATGTCTACTGTCCTTATTATCATGCTAGCTAGAAGTATGCTGGGTACCTGAGATTAGGCAATTCTTGGAGAAGAAAGATAGTATCTATAATGCACTGCATTTGATGGAAAGTAACGAAAACTAGAGAAGAGTGGCTTAAACAAAGTAGAGCAGTGGTTCTCAACTTTGCTGGCCACAGAATCATCTGGAAGCTTTGAAAAATTGCATTTCAGGGCTTCATGCCCTCATGACTCAATTTGAGATTAGAGTAGCAGTAATTTACAAAGCTCTTCTGGTGAAGCCCTTAAGCAGCCCAAGGTGGAAACCACTGGTCAGAGTTTTATTTTTCTTTAACTTAGCAAGAAATCTGAAGTGAGGCAATTCAGGCTGAGAGTGGCGGGTTAATGAAGCACTAAGGACCCAGGCTCCTCCTGCCGCAAAGCTCGGCCAGCTCTTTATCATTTTCATCATAAAGTAACTGCTTAAAGCCCAGAGGTCAGATCCATTTAGGATAAGAGAGGTTCAACCAAGGGTAAAAACCACACCTAAAAGATCTGCTTAATTATTAATGACAGGGACTTCGGCACTATGGTAGTCATGTCCCCAAGGTTAGGCTAGGGAGTGTGCTTATGGCATTAGGGGCCCTGCCATTCCCCAAAAGTTGGGGCTCCATTAGTGAAGAAGAATGGAGGGCTGATGTTGGGCAGGCAACCATTTCTGCCACTGAAGGGTTAAGGAAAAAACCATCAGTGCCCACTAGGGTTTCTTTTTGTCTTAGCCCACTTGAGGCTACTATGTTGGAATGTCGTGAATGGAATAACTCTTAAAGAACAGAAACTGCACAGCCCTGGAGGCTAGGAAGTCCTAGATGAAAGGCACCTGGATTCCATATCTGCCGATGGTTCCCTCCCTCGCTGCTTTCACTGTGTCCTCACTGTGGAAGGGGCGGGAACCTCTCTGGCTCCACCCTCATGATTGGAAGTCCCCCCGGAAAATACCACTGCCTTGATGTCAGGGCTTCAGCATGACAACGCAGAGGGGACATAAACCTGTGGACCGTGCTATCTTCAAATCTCTGAAACACCTTCAGTATACAGGAGAAACTTCTACACCATGCAGTCTATAAATGAGCACTGAGGTATTTCCTAAGAAGATCAAAGCCTACTTACCCTCCTGTTTTCATGTGTCTCACTGGAAATGAGGTCTTCATCATAAAGCACTGCATTTCTTTTATTTCATATTTCATTTTCAATTCCTAAGTCCCTCATAATTCAAAACCATATTATTTTCAATGGTGTGAGGACAGAGCAGCCAGAATGCTTGAGGTGTTTTGAGGAACAATGCGTGTGAGGTACGGTCCTGGGGGGTGGGGGAGGGGCAGCACATTAGCTGCGGGCTTTGGAGCTCACCCTCCCCGGTGGGCTGGCGCTTCCCCACCTCCTCCAACAGGCCTTCTCTACAATCAAACCTGACTCCTTATTCCTGGCCACACTCCAGGTTTGGGTTCCCGTGCTTGGTTGTGGTGTTTTGCAAAGCCCAGACTTTTCACACTGACCCTGGATCTCAGGGGCTTCTACAAAGCTTTCCCAAAAGGCTGAGATCATGGGTGTTGTCACAATGAGGGCATAGGAGAGAGGGGGCAAGGTGCCTGGCCCCAAGGCAGATAGAAGGTACAGGCAGCTGAGTTAACATCAGAGCACCAGAGGCGAGGACCTGAGGTCCCAGCTGCAGTCCTGTGGAGCAGCAGGCGAGGTAACACCAGACGGGGAAGCTGGGAGGATACACCAGGCCGCTTTCTGCCGGTCTAGCAGAGTGCCAGAGGCTGGATAATGTACACAGTAAAGCTGATTTAGCTCGCGGTTTTGGCGGCTGAAGACGGGTCCTGAGTGGTGCTATCTAGCCTCTGGCGAGGGCCTAATGGCAGATGCCACTGTGGCAGGAGCTCGGACAAGAGGGGTCACCAGGTGAGACAGGACACCAGAGATGGGGAGAGGCGAGGCCTGTCTGTTTTGGCATAATGAAGACCAGGGTCCCCTAAGAGCTGGGTAGCGTAGTGCCTTCTGAAGGTGGTGCCCCCGAGACAGCATGGCCTCCCACCGGCCCTGTCTCTCAGAGAAATGCACCGCCTCTCAACTCTGCCGCACTGGGGCCCAAGCTTCCCTCCAGAGACCAGAGGGATGAGCCACCGCAGAGGAGACGTGAGAGCTGTACCCTCGCGTGTACACAGAGACAGCTTGCCGGGCTGTTCTGCATCAGAGACTCTGTCTGTAGTGCGGACAACCAGATCCAGCTGCAGCCGGTGGCTCTGATCTAGAGGGGGGAATAAGCCCTGACGTGCGGGGAGGGGAATTCTCAGGGACAAAGGGCAGAGTGCTCAAGGAGCAGGAGGACTGGACTTCAGGGTCATTGATGTGGCAGAGTAGAAGAAGGCTAACAGCCAAGAGGAACCAAGGGAGAGCTGGGGCACCTCGCCTAGAAGGGGCACAGTCCAGTGAGGTGCCGGTAGTGCGCTCTGTTCCTGGCAGGAAATCTAGGCGTGGAAGAAGGTCAGGCTTGGGAGCTCCTGGGTCCCGTGGGCAAACGTCCGTTTGGCTGGCAGAGACACAAGCAGAGATCCCCGTTAACCTCCCGCCTGCACTTCGGGGAGCTCCAAATGCGAGGCTTTTCGTCGCTGCGTACCCATACTGCACTTTTCTTTTTTTGTGAAGTTCAAATTAGCTGTGTTTGTTGTGTTTTTGCTGAGCATGCTTTATGTGTTCTTTTTTCTTTAAATAGGATAGCTAAAGATAGACAGTATCCAGTAAGATAAAGTAGGTAAAACAAGTTCTAAGAGACTGGAATGCCGCATGCTACATTTACAATAATTTTATTCATTCTTGCTTAGGATGAGGAACAGATCACTCAGTCAAAACACACAGTGAAGAGCTGGCCTGATAGTTCAGCAGACTAAAGCGCCTGCTTAGGCAGAGTGCAGCAGCCAGGCTTTGATCCCAGGCGTGCCGCGCCGCCCTACCCGTGGGACGCACTGAGACAGTGATTGAGTCTGGGCGTGATGGCACACACCTGTAATTCCAGCTGTTGGGAGGCTGAACACAGGCAGATCACTACGCGTTCCATCTACCTAGTTAGATCCCATAGACCCAGTAGACCCTGTACCAAATACATTTAAAAAAACAAAAAACAGTGAGACCAAAAAGTGTCTAATCATGTTCCCCCTTTAACCTACCATAATGCTGTGCCTCAATAGCTTTTCTGCACAGGAGTCTGACATTATAGTTTTTTAAAAAATAAACATGTTTAAGACTTCTGGGAGCATATGGTAATAGAATAATTCCCACCTTTTCTTTGTAGATAGATCAAGCACCTCTGAAATACAAATTCCTGTACACAGCAAGTACTTTATTTCAAGTGTACAACTTGGTACATGGTGACAACCTTGGGAGAAGTTGAGGGGACATCTTCAGTTAGGTGGGTGATACAGCACTGTGTCAAGTGCATATTTAAACTAACTTCACTCTTATCCTGAAGTACAGAAAGCATATACTGCTTTGGTAAGATAAGTCAGATGTGGTGTATCAATACTTCACTCTAAAGGATGAATACCAGGGGCTGGCAAGACAGCTCAGTGGACTAAAGGCCTGCTTTAGCAAGCACAGGGACCAGGGACCAGGATCCAGTCTCTGGGCCCACATGCCATGCCAGCCCTACCCTCAGGGTGAGCAGAGCTGGTGAATGAGTCCAGGCATGGTGGCACAGGCCTGTGATCCCAGTGCTAGGGAGGCTGAAAATAGGAGGATCACTATGAGTCTGAGCTGTGTAGTGAGACTCTGTACCAAACACACCAATGAAGAAAAAATAGTGAATGAACACCAGAACGCATACTGATGACGAGTGGATTTCAGAATAGTTTCCTGCCATGGTGTCTGGGTGAATACAAGTCACACCGTGAAGCACTATGGGTCACGTGGGTTTGGCCTCATGCTGTTGTTACCTTGGGGCACACCACGCACTTGTACAAATTTGGCATTCATTTTCTTTCTTTTAAATTTATGTATTTGGTACAAAGTCTCACTATAGAGCTCAGACTTGTAGTGATCCCCCTGTTCTCAGCCTCCTCAGTGCTGGGATTACAGGCGTGGAGGACTATGCCAGGTCTTGGTGGCCGACTCAGTGTACCCAGGGGTGGGGTTGGGAATTGAACCCCAGTCCCTGTGCTTTCCTAAGCAGGCACTCAGTCTGCTGAGCTATCTTCCCTAGCCTAGCATTCATTTCCAATTGTTGTTAGTATAGTGCATTTTGAGAAATATGTACAGTATGAAAAATTTGAAAATACTGATAGACGGAAAAACTGGATCTTTCCATATAGTTCTCTACAGTCTCATTATGTACATCTCAAAGAACTCTGTTCCTATGAAACAGACCTCTGTTCTAGGACAGAACATGCTGACTGGTCTGTGCCCATTTCCTTTGTCCTTTCTCATATTGCATTATTTGCTGGTTTCTTTTTTTGTTTGCAAACAATGTGCCAAGTAAAATGAAAATGATCTCCCACGTAGAAAAAAAGTCTGGATTTTGCTAGGTGTGGTGGTACACCTGCAATCCCAGCACTGGGAAAGCTGAGGCAGGAGGTTCATAGACTACAATGTGAGCTCAAGGCCAGTCTGAACTGCATATTGAGACTCTGTCTCAAAAAGAAAAAAAAAGTCTGGATTTTTAAAAACTGAGATCTGATAAAATGTGTCATAAAGGACACTATCTGATTCAAATTAAAAAAAAATGACTTTAACACTGGTAATAAAAGACACAGGAACACAGAGAGGAATGTGCATGACTTGGGACACTGCTATGGGTCCTGGGTGGCGCATACGGGGATCTCTTCAGCACCGAGGGACTTGGTGGGGGGAACCCCACAGACTTTTCATGGACTCCAACTGCAACTCTATGCAGTCTAGGAACTCTTCCCTGCTTCCTCTCTCCCCAAGCTTTGGGTCCTTGCTGGGCTCGGATTCTAGGTCAGTGTCCTCCGTCCTGCTAAAGAACTCGCCCAAATAATTCTTGCATTTTCCTACCCAACCCGTCGGTCCTTCCTGACCTCGCAGCAGGATCCTTTGATGAGCTCCTGGGCTGACCGCTACAGCCCTTCCAGCCGAGCCACCTTGGCGAGGTCTCTCTCTGCTCCTCTCCGCTTACTGAGCTGGAGGTCAAGCTTCTCAGCTCTAGTGGGGCACAGAACTATTCAGGCCACTTAATCTGTCCACAACAGCAGCAGGCGCGTGCTGCGCGCTGAACTGAATACATCCCACCAAAGAGGAATCAAAATCAAGCCCTTGATCCTTTCTCCTGTCCTTCTCCGCCAGTCACTAGGATGCTTCCTCAAGACCTCTCTGCACCTGGCTAACTGCTCCTCTCGTAGTTTGACTTGCTTAGCAGATTTCACTTTGCTTTGTTGCTTCCAGTTGGAAAGATCTATAATAAGTCTGGGCTCATAATAATGACTAACTTCACTCTCCCTCCCAGCCAAGTTCCTGAAGTATGACAGTGGCCTTGTTTTGTAGTGACAGTGGTGGTGGCACATCAGGTCACAGTCCTTGTTTTCACTGTGATCGGGCCACTGCATCAAGGCTAATGGAGCAACTGATACCAAAACCAAGATCTAGGGCTGGGGACACAGTTCAGTGGCTTAAGTGCCTGCCTGGTAAGCGTAAGGTTCTGAGTTCGATGTCCAGCACCAGAAAAACAGGCTCTTCCAGGTCTCCACCCAAGTGGGTAGAGGATCAACTTGTCCTTCTTTGTCAGTGACTTCAGATAGGACTCGAGGGTCAAGCTGCACTTCACCGATGTCATAGATACCATGCGTATGCCGATCATGTGCAGAAAAGCGACCACGGTTGGTATCTTTTCCAGTATCACCAACTTTATCCATTATGTGGAAAGGATAGGTGGACATGGGCTCATCCGTTGGAAAAGCAGGGGTGCTTGCATGTGGGTAAGGCAGGGCCCCCTCTGCTGTGACTGGTCCATGGGTGGAGTGTGAGCACCTGCCCTGGGAAGTGCAGTGTGCAGGGACCTCGTAGCTCTCCACTTAATTCAGCACTGCCGCACGCCCATGCATACCTTGGATCTGGCAGGGGAGTTGGGAGCAAACGGAGTCAGAGCAGGAAAGTAGGGCTCTTTCTGGGCTTGGCAAGAGGATGCAGAAGAGCAGAGAACAAACCTTCATTCGAAGGCCAGGTCAGAAAGAGGGAGGTGAGGACAGAGTTCGGGGTTCTCCTTACACTGTGTGCAGATTGTGCATGCAAGAGGCCACACCTCTTCTAATGTGTTTTGTATGTTGACTATATCTTCTTTTTTTAAAAAATGAACATCAAGTTACACATAGTGGTACCTGTAATCCCAGAACTCGGGAGGCTGAGACAGGAGGAGCACTGTGAGTTTGAGGCCAGCCTTGGCTACATAATGAGACTCTGTCTCAAGATGAAACCAAACATCATAAGCGCTTGCCTGGCAAGCGCAGGGTCCTGAGTTCAATCCCCAGTACAATCAATCAATCAATCAATCAATCATGTGATTGACTCAAGGTCTGAACACATCTGGTGTGGAACAGACTTGGCCTGGGGGTGGGAGAAAAAAAACAGCATCCCAGGCACCTGGGCCGCTTCCTACCCCAGGCTCCTCTGCCACCCTATGTGCTTTCTGTCCCATGGAAGGGGTGGAAGTTCTGAGAAAGGACATGCACTGGGCCACAAGTCACAACGGCTCAAATGAAACAAGAGACAAACACACAAGGTGAAAAAATGCAGCCGGTCTGCAGCCTTCGCTTCCGTGCTGCTCCCAGGTGCCCCTCCCTGCCTGCCAATCCCATTCCTATCTGTTTCCCTCTGGCTTGAGAGAGGCTTATTCACAAAACTTCACACTGAGGAGGCTCCAGGCTTCAGGAAACTCCCTGGGCCATGCAGCACGCATGCACGTACGCGCGCACACACACAGGCAAGTTCAGCACCTAAGGCCTGGAGCTGATGCTAAGAGACAGGAAACCCAATCTTACTATTATGACTTAGAGGTGGAGCTTTTGGGGAATGACTAGATTAGATTAAGTTGTTAGGGCACAGTCCCTAGGACTGAATCCTGGTGGCTTTAGAGAGAGAGAGAACACACAGGTGGAAATACACATGACGTGTGACATAGCTCAATTCTGACTTTGGCGGAGCCTGTGCCACATTGTTTAGACCTTGAACCTCTAGAACAGTGAGCTAAAATGAGCTTCTTTTCCTCCTAAAGGAGCCTGTCTTGGGCATTTTGTCATAGTATGAATAGCTGAGTAATACAGTAGGTGCTTTTACTTATTAAGTAGGACATGCAAACTTGGCTTTTACCATGACGGAAATTTTTTTAAAAAATTAAAAGTCAGCCAGAAGTCTGACACAATATTAGGACAAAATGAGACGTTTCAGCCCATCATGTAGCCCATCCGTTGGACTCACCCAGCCCTGAGCAACTACACCAGGGATCCCCTGACTGAGGTCTGACCCCACCCAGCTGCACAGCCAGGCCTTTCCAGCCCCTGCACACGGTGTATGCTAACTTGTTTCAAGGACTTTCTGCTCAACAACAGAGAATAACTGATTCTACCCAATAAAAATCCATGCTTTTAAGCTTTTGTAGGTCCTGCCTGCAAACCTGCAGAACTACATAAATAAAGCCAACAGCTGCTCTGGGCCGGGGCTTTTGGGACTGATCCCCATTGGCCTGCCTGCATCATAAAGTTGGCCCCCTTCCTATTCCTTGGTGCAGAGCATTTTCCATTTGGTTTGATCAATACCAGTTCCACAACGCTACAAGTACTTGACTATGGTTCCTATACTATTAGTCTATTTATGTAATTAAAATAATATACACTGTATTAGTATAATCGGATAAATAAATGTAATATATAACATGTTCATGTGCAGCACATATATGAATAGCATAGAAGCCATATATCCATGCGTAACTGGGCTCTGAACACAAAGTCAGGGGTTCAAGTCAGGTTTGAGGATCAGTCCCTTGGTTGACAATTAGGACAGTGGTTGTCGGGGGGCCTGGCCCAGATCCCCATCTGTCTGGAAAGGTGAAGTAAGAGACAGAGGCACTTTAGTAATGTGTAACCGGGGGGACTGAGAGCTCCGAGCTTTGGGATGGGCAAAGACAAAGCCTCTCTGGCTTGCCCCTATTTCATTAGCTGGTGCATGGGGAGTGGTATCGAGTGACTCTGAAGCAGTAGTGGCGGCCCCGGTGGGTTGGTAATAGAACAAAGCATTCTTGCAGGGGTGAGACCAGAGCCAATAAGGAAGCTATTTTTTCCCCAGGTGAAACTTTTACTGTTGCTACTATAGTGTTTTACATTGCCCTGGGGGTGCTGTGACGTAGTAAGGAGTAGGGCTTCAGCTGTAACCAGGAGAGAGCAGGGATTCCGAGTTCCAGCCCGGCTCTCAGGGCAGGACAAGGATGGCCTAGGACAGCCTCTAGACTAAGTTTATAAGCTGTGGTCCTTGACAGTTGGTAACTAAGACAGTCTCACAAAAGGTGGAAAAGGAGGCCCCAAAGCAGGATATGGCGAGAAAGTACTGACCGTCTTGTCTTCCCGTTATTCTTAAAAAAGGGGGAAAGGAGCACTGGAGCCATAACTTCAGTTCCTTCTGTGAAAGCAGAGGCTCCTCTGGGCTTCCATTCCCGGGAGTGGA
>PVKN010019776.1:0-16219 GCA_004027915.1 Capromys pilorides | reverse complement strand
TGTGCTGTGATAAACATGGGTATGCATACAACACTATGGTATGGTGTGTTTCACTCTTTAGGTAAGATATCTAGAAGGAGAATAGCTGGGTGCAATGGGATTTCTATTTTTACTTTTGTGAGGAATGTTCTTGCTGATTTCCATAGTGGTTGTACCAGCTGACCCTCCTAGCAGCCATGAAGAAGAGGCTATCCCCATCCTGACTGCAGCCCCTCCCCCAGTATTTGTTCCTGATCAATTTCCTGATGACAGCCATTCCTTCTGGAGTGAGATGAAATCTCAGTGTTGTTTTAATTTTTGTTTCTTGAATGGCCAGTGATGTTGACTACTTTTCCACTTATTTATTGATGGTTTGCATGGGAGTCTTCCTTCATATCTTTAGCTCATTGTCACAGATGCCACAATGTCCTGAAAGGATTTAAAGCATTTATCTTTCATGGTAATTTTGACTTTGGGGAAGTGCCGGAAATGGCAGTGACAGATTCAGTGAACAAAATGGCTAAGGACATATTGCAATGCTAGCAGTAGGAGGCTGAAACAGGAGGATCACTATGAGTTTGAGCAGCATGGTGAGATCTTGCACCAAATAAATAAATAAGTAAAAGCACATACTACAATGTTTTCACAAGCCTACCTTTCTGATGAGTTGCACACAGCTGCAGCATCCACCACATTTTGATCATATCTCATTAAGACACTCATAAAACAAGACATCCAAAGCTGCTTTGAAAAGAGGCAAGCATGAAGAGGGAAATGTTTTGAAGCAAGGGGGAATATTTTGAGTGAGATTAATGTCTTTTACCGTAATAAATTTCTTTAAGCATTTAACATACATTTTTACCACAGATCATGAGATTTGAACACCTATTTCTTCCTAAGCCTTAGTTTCTACCATTGTTAAAGTGGGTCACATAGGGTATGTTACCATGTTATGTTACCATGTACCCTTGACAGGTAATTCATTGAGCGTATGCAGCACATAGCACATGATCCATAAATGATAATGGATAATATTTTTACAAAGTTGCTGCAGGAGACCTAAACTATTCTCATGACCAAGAATAGCACCATGTCGTCCACAGCCATGCTGTGGATCTGTGGCTCAGAGGTCCAATGACTGCAGTGCCTGGGCCCCTCTGGAAGTCAGTCCAATCTTGCTTCCTGTGAAGGGAAGGAAGGAACACACGCAATAGCCTGCCATAGCTCCTGAGGAATAACAGGCTTGGTGGGCGTGGTTTCTGCAGTTATAGGGGTTTGCAACCCTCAAGCCAAATGGCTGTGAGGGCAAAGGAGGACGAGCCCTGCTCTCTGATTCACTTGCTGAGAGCAGGTCCTGATTCTCTAGGTAGCTGAGCAAAACCACTTTCCCGTGTTGTTCTCTGAGGATCACTAAGGAGACGTGGGGGATACCCCATGCTTTCTTCCCTGGACAGGCAACAGGACCTATAGCAGAAGAAAGAAAAGGAATGTGCCCTAAGTTAGAGCACAGGCCCATGTTCCCTGTATGTGTACACCTTCTCTTTGGAGGGACTGCAAGCCCCCCTAGTTTCCCCTCACTGAGGGTCTGGCTGATCAAAATGTCTGCCTATAATGCAGGCCGCCATAGCCAGGACAACTGGAGTAAAACCAGGACACCCTCTTTCTCTTCTGTACGGGTGTGATAGCCAGTGGCTGAAGGTGGCTGAAGGTCAAACTTCCTGGTCCTAAGTCAATAAAGCAAGCATTCATCGCTTCCAAAGAATTGGGCAGCAAACAGTCTCTAGATCCTCTAAGAAGAGACACACTAAGTCATATTTATTGGTTTGGAAAGTCAAAAGCGTTGAGTGCCTAGTATCATCTCATCATCCCTCGCTTCATCACCATAAAGCTTTCTGCTTTTCAGACAAAATAAGAGGGGGCCCCTGGCTAGATGAACCAGCCATCTTCAATGAGAACACACCTCTCCAGTGCTTAGTGAGTTGGGCTAGGGGAGGAGGTCTCACTTGCAGACTGGCTTCCCAGCACCCTGGGACAATCAGATGGTCAAATGTTTATAGCAAACCAAACCTTCTAGTGAAGGCCTCTCACCTTCACTTATACAAGGGACTGCAGACTTGGAGTGGAGGGAACTACCTGGGCCTCTGAGGTGGGAACAGAGGCGGTGGCCTGTGTTCCAAGAACCTGCACAGAAAGGCATTCCCACAAAGATGGGTTTTTTCCTTACGAGATTAAAAGCCAAGGAAAACTGAGAGGTGGTCAGGTACCAACTGTTCAAATTGACAAGGCCACCTCAGAAACCCTGGCTCTCTCATCCCAGATGGAACCCAATACCTCTTCCTCTGCTGGGTTGGGCTGGGTTGCTATGCAAACTATCTTAATGTTTATATACGACATTGCAAATTTGGAAAGTACTTTAAAATAATTTATATTCATAGACCTATAACTAATCAAAATATTGCACCGCTCCATAACCACAGCCATTATAGTCACTGCAGTCATTTTCCAGTGCTCTTCACGAAGGAGGGTGTCACTGTGTAGGGACAGTTCAAGGAAAGAAAAAATAGCAATTGGGGGAATCTGTCAAGGCTTTCAGACCCTGGAGGCAGGGCTAAGTCATCCATATAGGACATCGAACTTCTGCTATTAAAAACTCTACTAGGGAACTCAACCTCTTAGAAATTGTTCTTTATACATAAAGCACTTACAATAACACCTCTCTGACACAGGTGCTACTGCCCCATTTTATAGTGGGGGAAACTGAGGACTCAAAAGGTTAATCCACTTGCCTAAGGGCACGCTGCTGGTAGAGACAGAGGGAGCTTTGAGACAAGGCCTCTCGGACTCCAAAGCTTGTTGCTATGACCCTCTGTCTACCCATGAAGGTGTCCAGAACCCATAAGGCACCAAGGGAAAAAAAAGAGCCTATGCTAGACACCTGCCTTCCAGAAGGTCCTAGCTTTATACCAGAATTGGCCACAGAGGCTCTGCTTTCTTCTTCTCACTCTCAGCCTCTACAGCTGACCCTGGTGAAGCTGGAAGCAGCAATCAGGAAGAGAGAAGGAGAAAGATGAGTAGAGAGAAGAGATAGCACCATGCCCACACTCTGCAGCAGGTAGCAAGGATCTAACCCAAGTGTGATCACCTTCCAGAGGCTCCACCTCAAAATAACATCACTTTGACGATCCAAATGTCCAGTCCATAGTAACCATAGATCATTTGGTGTTTATTGTTATTTATGTCATTTCACATCTAATTGCCTCTTTTTGACACCTAGGAGGGACTTGGGTGGAGAAGAAGGTTACAGCTAAAAACCAGAGAGAGTGAACCTTGGGCTTTAAGCTGGCCAACTAGTTCAATAGCTAAAAAGGCAAACATTAATTAATACCCAGGTAAGACCAGACCTTAAAGCTAAGGGGCCTGTCCAAGACCTGATGCAGGGGCTGAAAAGAACTCAGAGAATGGTATAAAAAATCATAAATTAAAAAAAACAAAGCTTTCTCACTGCCCCATCCACACACCTGGCGTGGCTCCTGGAATGAAGCATTAAGACCATTGCCACTCTGAAACCTGCTACCATTTCTTGTCCCAGGCCCACCAGCAGACACTCTTCTGATGTCACCCAAGCCAGTCAACCCCACCTGTCTTTTCTGCCTTTACATGGACAACACCTTGAGGCAGGACCTGCATTCTGCTCAACGTAGGAGCTTCTGTGTTAGCACAGTTTTTAGTCCAGTGGACACATGAACATAGGAATGCTCTAAGCTGTTGTCTTCTTCTATTAGGACTGCTATAACAAACATGCCAACCACTAGGAAGCTAAAAAGAAATGTACTGCTCACAGTTCTGAATTCTGGAGAGTCCCAAGTCAAGGTGGAGCCACAGCACCTCCACACATCATCTCCTCAGGGATTCTAGTCTTAATGCATTCGAGCAGGGATCAAAATGTTCAGGCGGTAACAACCATAAATCAGTTGGTATTTACTATTACTTAGGTCACTTTCCATCCAATTGCCTGTTTGGGACACCGTTTTGGTTGACAGGGATGCTAAAAAATTTTGAAATGACCAGCAAGTAAGGTACACAGTCTGTAAAAAAACAATCCAAAGACTGAAAAAACAAGTATGCTGCACTAGAGATATGTGTGAATCAGAGCACAAACTGTGGTAAGAGAACACACTTGCCTCTGCCTGGAAGGCACAGACAGGCAGCCACAGAGCTCTGGTCACCACAGTCAAGACCCCACAGGTTTTCTTTCTTTTTTTAACAACTCTATTGAGAACAATGAAATGAAACAAGTGCAGGATCTGGGCTGATGATGGCCACGTTTCACTGGCAAGGAGCAGGGCCCAGGGTTGGGCCTGCTGCAGCCAGTGCGGGAGTCATTAGGAGGACACAGTGTTTTACCTCCCTGGAGAAGGATGAGCTGGCTGCTCGGCGTTTCTGAGTGCACGGCCCCCTGGGACCCTGGGAGAGCATTAGCAGAGCCCGCAGAGGGGACCAGGCAATCTGCAGGTGCGTGTGCACACGCCAACCAGCCGGAATCCAGAATTAATCACCTGCGGAAGCACAATGGGCAGATGGGAGGGATGTGCAGGGAAGGAGTCACACCAGCAGCAGAGGCAGCTGCTAAATTTAGCCTAGTTCCCAAAGCAGGACTTAATTTAATTAATCCAGCACCCCCCACCCCACCCCCTGGGCTCTGTTCCCAGGTGGGTTTTTCTTCTTTCTGTTTCTTGCGTGGCTCCCAACGTTGAGCCCTTGACAGGTGCCCCAGGCCAGCTCTTCTGGTGCGGGGGTGGGGAAGAAGCACAATTTCCAGCTGTCCTTGGCACTTCTACAGCACTGGGCCATTTGCAAGGATTTACCATCTGTCCAAATGGACAGACCCAGCCCTTATACGCCCCAACCTCCAAATGAGACAGGGTCTCCACAGCAGGGCAAATGTTTGTGAGCCTGTCCTACCTTTTGCTTTTATGCAGCCCAGACTGGCTGTCCCTTATCACTGTGTGCTCTTGGGCAGAGGACAGGGCTTCTCCCACCTCTAACACCTGCAAGGTGTTTATTCCAACTGATATCAGAGCCACCCAAGGGAGTGGCAGGGAAGGTTATTATGGCTCCGCATGGCTACTGAGGTGGTTTCCCCTGTATCTACTATCGCACCTGTTATGGTTTGTGTCTAGGTGTCCCCCCAAAGCCTCCTGCAGTCACGGGGCAGCTTCTAAAATTTGTAACTGATTATTGTGGGTGTGGGTGATGCACCTCCCCTGGGGCAGGTAATTTGCATTTCAACATGAAGGAAGAGAAGTTAGCTGCCTGAGCTGCTGCTACTCCTCCCTTCCCACTCTTGCTCTTAGCTGCTGCCATGAGCTGCTGCTCTCTGCCATGTGCCTCCCTGCCTTGGAGCCAGCTGAATATGGACTGAAACCTCCAGTAACTGTGAGCTAAATAAACCTTTCCATCCCTCATTTTGAGTGTCGGGTGTTTGTCCCAGCAATGAGAGAAGAATAACTAAGACACCACCACTCCTTCTTCTCCTTGTCATTTACACAAACAACTTCAGCAACTGAATAGTGTGCTCCTGCCCTAGACATCCTTTTCTCCCTGCAAGAGGAGGCGACAAGGTGCACATCAGTGGTGGGCATGGGGTCAGCACCTCCTGAAAAGCTCTCTGAACAGTGCTTGCCTGTGACAGAGCACTCCCAGAAAGGATCTTGGATGGAGGAGACGGAAGTGCTCTGCCACCGGCCACCCTGGTGCCCAGGCTGGGTTCTAGCATTAGAAAACCTCTTCGCTCTTTGCTCGCATTTTGTTGTCTTCCAAGTTCCTTCCTTTTGTTTTCCTCTTCTTTATTGGTCCTAAGACTTGGGTTTTTTTTCTTCAGGGCTGTACTGGGGACGGAACCCAAGACTTGTGCCCCGATCTATACACCTCCGGGCCTCTCTCTTGCTTTTTATTTTGAGCCAGGGTTTTGCTAAATCACTAAGTTGCTCAGGATGAGCTTGAACTATGATTCTCTTGCCTCGGCCTTCCAGAGTGCTAGGATTATCGGTTTGTGCCACCATACTGGGTTCAATGTTATTTTCAAAACTTAGATAGTGCAGGATATTTGGATTAGAACACCTGAAAAGCAGATTAAAAGACAGAGTATAAACAGTTTCTCTCCTATAGTGTGGGCCTTGTCCTCCGGGCCTATAGGTCCATCAGGAGGCACAGATGTATACGCCAGCGTGTTCTAAGTGCTGTAAACTTCCCTGCTCCTTATTTTATTCTCTTATATTTTTATGCAACTTAAAAATATTCCAACTGTGGTGACAATACTGAGTCATACCACAAATATCCTGGGAACACCCTCCTCACTCCAGTAGCACCCTGTCTTAGCATCATGTTGTGTCAGCTTTGGGGTTTGCTTTTGGGATTGCGAGAGGTCTTTCAGGGACTCCAGGCTACCTCCCTAGTCCCATTCTCCAGAGCTCTATCGTGACCAGTACGTATTCTCTGTGACGCTTTCCTGCTTGTCCTCCCCGTGCCCCCAGAATGAGCTGCCCTTGCTGGCACACAGCAGGTGGTCGTGGTTATCTCCCTGTCACCCTAATGAACAAGGAGCTGTTAGACAGAAGCACGGCACCACTGCCACACTGGGCAATTGATGGATGTTTTAAACTCCTAAATAGCATTGCCTCCTTCAGTCAGAAGTCATTTGTAAGTGGCATACAACACAGCCCCAAATCAATGTGCGCTAATGTCCCTGCAGGAAATCAGAAACATTAACTTCACGAACTCTGCTTCTGTTTATATGCTCACTAGGAGGATAAAATGCTACTGGGGTTGGCTCTCAGACTCTCTGGGGCCTCAGAGGTGATCTGTGTGAAAATGTGTGTCTTCCTTTGGGCGTGGCCTGTGAAGTGCGAAGTCCATCTCTCAGGCCCTTTGTTCTGTGTCCCACTGTCAAGGTAAGTGCTGTGATTGCCCTGTGCTTTCCGTGTCCTGCTGTGGCTAGAGCCAGGCACAGATCTGCCCGTGGTTCTTCCCACTGAGGGTGTCACCCTTTGCTAGTGGGTGGGGACAGCAGTGAGCCGTGGAACAGTCTGCCTAGCTCTATGCAGGTGTGGGTGAGGTAGAATCAGTCAGGTAAAAGGACAGGCAGCTACAAGAAGATGGAAATGCACCAAGCAGAGGCAGCACATGCAAGAGCCCTGTGGAGAGACAGCTTGGCAGCATTAAGGATGTAAAGGCTGTTGGAAAACAGACATTATATCTATTTTCCTACACATTGATATCTGATTTGGACATAATTTTTATGCCACACCTATATCCCTAATAGATTTGTACCTTCTGCCTGAACAGAGACACAAGCTACAATGGGACACTTGCCTGGTCTCACTATGCAATGCCCTGCCATGCTCTTCCGTTGCAAGAAGGCCTGCATCAGACATCACTGCCCTGCTCTTGCTCTTACTTACCTCCAGAACCATAGCAACAGAAAAGCAGACTAAGACATCAAGAAAGGAAATGGGTGGAGAAAACTGTTGAGGAGAGTTTGAAACAGAGGAGACCGATGGCCCCACATCTGCCCATGGTCCTTTCAGGGCATGCGACTCTAGCCATGGCTGCTCTGCTCACAGAACAGAAGCTTGGAAAGCTGCTGTGATGCACAAGACAGGCAGGGCTGGCTGGGGGCTCAGAGGGGAGCCAGAGAGCCCTCACAGGGGCAGGGTATCTCAGGAGCACACAGGTAAGCTTTGCTCCAAGCAAGGGGCCTTTGTAGGCTGAGAATGCCCCTGAAAGAAGGTGGGCAGACACCAGTCTGCATGCTGCTTTCAAGAACATTCCAAAACAACAATAACAAAAAAATGTATAATTGACCATTCACTGAAAATGTCCTCAGCAGACCCAATAGTGTTATTTACTTGTTGTGAACAAGGAATCCTATTATCAGTGTGTGGTTGGACACCCAGGAACCCATGAGATAAGAGGAAGGAGGTAAGGGACAGGCGACATTCAGGCAGAAAAGAACTCTAAGAATCGGAGCCAACTCAGGGGCTACGTTTTATACCAAGGGGCAGTGCAGAAAGCCATGACAAGTGGCTGGAGAAAGGGGGATACTGGGAGAGTGGGTGCAGAGTCTGGCTTAGTCTCCTCACTAAAAACTTCCTAGCAATTAGAGTTGAGGCTGGAATGGTCTCCCTTCCAGTGCAGTAAGGTTCTGGTGTTGGGAACACGTGGGCAGAGGTTGCAGGGCCAACTACCATGGAAAGTGTGGGAAAATGACTCAGCAGGGTAAGGCCGGGCAGAAAGCACTGGGTGTCTCCGCTAGACCTCAGAGTAGGTTAGCTGCCGGTGGTGAGGCCACAGCTCTGTTTGTTGTGCTAGTTGCTGGCCTGGAAAGACAGGGGATGGGACAGTGAGCGGAAGTGCTGTCCTCAGCTCCCCAGGGCAAGGAAGGTCATAGCAACCAGCCTAGAGGCCAGCCAGCAGGTTTGTTCTAACCAGCCAACCAGCCGGAGTGATCTGGATAGAGATCTTGCTCATGGCTTCCCTCGGCCTCCAGAACTGAATATAAGCTCTGAGGCCTGGTTTTGGGGAAAAGATTTATGAAGGATGGTTTGGAGATTCAGGTTTGGATAGGAACATCCACGTCTGGATGTATGGCAACTCAGGGATTCTTCAGGCAGCTCTTATCCCACCTGGAGAAGATGGGCTCCAAGTCCAACCTGTGGGGAAGCCAATATTCAGCCCTGAGAGCTCTGAGAACTCTCTTCCTTACCTTCACCTCTGACTTCCAGCTTCTTTGGAGCCCCCTTCCCTCCTGTCCATGAGTTGTGACTACTTTTGCAGCTCTGCCTTCTTACCTCTTACTAAAGTTCCAGCCCCTCGCTTGGCTCCAGCACTGGACACGCAGGCCAAGCATGGGGAGTAGACCACAGGAAAGGCCAGGTTCAGGGACTGAAGGGCCATCAGGATTCTAAATGGAAGAGCAGATGGCTCCTGA
This sequence comes from Capromys pilorides, assembly GCA_004027915.1. Lineage (NCBI taxonomy): Eukaryota > Metazoa > Chordata > Mammalia > Rodentia > Capromyidae > Capromys > Capromys pilorides. Next base: position 7,251 of record PVKN010019776.1, on the reverse strand, counting down.
CGTTTGAGGCTCCCTTGGCCGTGTCCCCTTGCTCAGCTTCTGCCCTCTCTCCCTCCTTCCCACTGCAGCCACTGCTAACATTTCTGCAGGGGACTTCTTCTCTATGTGTATTTTTTCTCTTTCTGCTCATACCCTCAGGGCCTCATCTCTCACCCAGATGACCTATCCAGGTAGTTCTTAAAAGAAAGCAGCTCCTTCCCCAGAGAACTCTAAGGCCAGCAGGTAAAATAACAAGTTTTCACATTCTGCGGCATGTTCGATAACACACCACTAGAGGCTGGCCAGATCGATGTCCACTCCCTCTGGTGAACCCACACAGCCTAGCCAGATGTGGATGTTCCTATCCAAACTTGAATCTCCAAACCGTCCTTCATAAATCTTTTCCCCAAAACCAGGCTCCAGAGCTTATATTCAGTTCTGGAGGCTGAGCAAATCCCCGGGAAGCCATGAGCAGGCAGGCGTCTGCACACCTTGGTTCACAGTTCTGCTCTTCAGATCCGGTCTGCCGCTGCATCCTCCAGCCTGGACTCACCGAGAATGAACCTCCCCAGCAGTCCAAGAGCCCATGATCCTCGTGGAGTCCTTGAGTCTGAAAACTCTCAGACCCACCTACTAGTGTTCATAGCAATGGGAACGATGCAGGCAAAGGTGGGGGGACTGAAGGAGGCCGGGCCAGCAGCCTCAGAACTCAAGGTTGTTCAGGCTGCCACAGCTTCCGCTTCCCTCCCTATCTTTTCTATCACAATGAGTGTTTACTGTGTACCTGTGCAGGACCAAGCTGCACTCCCTGTGTAAGTTGCACCTTCGATTTTCTTGACTTTCAGATACTTCGCCAGCCAGTGTTCTCACTGCTTTGGTCTTGCTTTTAGACCTGTTCCCTCACTGTTATGCAAAGATGGGGAGCCAGGCCTTTGAGTCCATGTCTAATATCCCCAAAACACAAGGTCAAGAGCCAAAGTAGGCAGTGAGTTCATAATTGCCAAGATTCCCCAAATACCCAACCATCCTTTCACCAGATCCCAGGACCCCTTTAGTCATCATGAAGAACTATACAGTACAGTAGTGGGCAGCAAAGCCTGAGTAGGCAAAATGCTGTGTGGGTTGATCATCAGGCCCAGGGATGGTCTCAGCCTCCCAACTCCATCTGCATCCTGTGAGCAGATTCCCCAGGCTCTGTACGTTCACTCCCAGAGCACACAGCATTGACCCTGGCAACATACCAAGTACTCCTCTGGCGGGAAGTTTTGAGTTGATCTCAGCCTTGAGAATGGAGAGCAAGGGTAGAACAGCTCAGAAGAAGGCTTGCCACTAGGCTGGAGACAGAGCCCAGGGAATTGGGGGAGGAGGTTAAAAGAGGAGAGGCCAGATGGAAGAGGGCAACTTCCATGAATCAAGTGGGACCTTGATTTGAGTGACAAGGCCTCCACTGTAGGTTGGGCTCTACTTCCACTCTACTCTGTGAACTTGGGTTAACTCATTTCTCTATCCCTTTTGCAAGGTGAAAAAAAAAATAAACTTACTCCTTGCAAAATCAAGACTAGCTTTACTAATTTCCTTGTTAGGAAAAGTGTTCTATGGCAAAAGGAGCAAGACACTATGTGCCAGTGACCACTCTAAACCTTTACTATGAAGCTGTGAATGTCATCTTTCCAAAGATTCCAGAGCTTAGAGCAATGACCACCCCCTCTATACAGATGAAGATTTTGCAGCAACTTAGTCCAGGGTCTCCCAGCAGGTGAGTAACAAGGCCAGCAATGAACCTAGTTCTGGTGCAAAGTCCATGCCTTAACTGTTGCATTGTGCATTCAAGGGCTCCCAAACACAGAGCATGAGCCAGGCTCTCTGACTTGAGTGTTCTAGTTCAACACAGTGTACTTGATATACATGGATAGGGGCAGCTTCAAGTCCTTTTCCCAAATGTGCTTACCCCACTTTGACCACAGTAATTGCTTAAATCCATTTGAAAACTGCTCCTGGGAAGGGATTCCATGCCCTGGAACCTATTAAAAAAGAGGGCTTTGCTGAATCTAAATTCTTTTTGAGGCAAGGCTGGTATGTTTTGTACAGAACTGACACTGCAGAGAGGGCTGCAGTATCCAGAGCCTTTGTTACCTTTAATTAGGTGTGCTCTCATTGATTGACTGATTGATTTTCTCCCCTGAGTAACAGAGAGGACAGTGCCTCTGCTCCCCAGGTGCATAGGGCCTGCCACTGGAATTATAAGAAGTGCTAAGCAGGCTCAGCACGCTGTTCCAGGACTGTAGGACTGCCACCAGCTCCCTGTCAAACCTCAAATTGATTCTGAAATTGCTTTGAGGACATAAAGTGGCAAACAATTTGAAACCCATGTAATTACCTGAGTGGCTATTGCTGGGTGCGGCCATTAGGACTTGAGGCCATCTGAAGAGGCCACAGCTAAAGTTACAAAACGAAAGGTTAAATGGCTGTTGGGGCTCTCACATAGGACAGACAGATCCTAGGGACAGCTCCTCAAGCACAGATTCCTAAAGTGGGGGTGTACTCTGGGTAAATGAAAGGCCAGTCCTTGGAAATTCCACCTGGACAGCGGTCTTGTAAACAAACCATTCCTAGTCAACCTGGTGGGCATACAAAGCAGTGAAACCCTTCCTGAGTGCAATGGTATCTGAGTGGAGAGAGTAGGAACATGGAAAAATTATTGGATAATACATGATTCATTGTAGGACAAGCGAGATACTCAAAAATGACAGTCATGGACAGTGGGTGCACACAGGCCATGGCTAAAGACTCTCCATACCTTCTATCATGATTGCAGGGAGGCGCCTAAGGGTACAGAGAGAGAAACAGAGCTCAGAGAGCTTCCGTCTCTTGCCCAGGCTTCCCTTAGCCCCTTGGATAGGATGAGAATTTATGACTAACACACAGGAAACATCAGAAAGCTAAGGAGGATGCTCTGCAGCCCCAGCTCACTGGAGTTTGAAAGAGGAATGCTCAGAAGCACATTTTGTGAAGGAGAAAACCAGAGCCTGTGCTCAGAGTGTCACCATGGTTGCAACCCCAGGATTTTCCAACTAAATTTTTCTGTGAACAAAATTAGTTCCAAACAAAAACTCAAACTTGAGCCCAATCGCTATAACACCAACACCTCAAAATCACATTTTAGTAAGAAATGAAGCTAAGGGAGCCACATCCTCTATTGCTTTTATGGGTGAGAGGCTCCTTCTTGGCCTGCCCTGGGTGCTCCCAGCCTCCTTAGTTCTCCTCCTAATTCCCTTCCTGACCTCCACATTGGAGTCCCCACAGCCCAAACTCTGGACCATACTTAGGGGAAGTTTACAGAACAACAGCTACTTCTGGAAGCAAGATCGTACTGTGTTTTATTATCTTTTTCATTGTTATTGCTGTGATGAATATATACAGCATGGAATTCACCCTTTTAATCTATTTAAGCATATAATATAGTGACATTAAGCACATTATTTTACACTGTGAAAGCATCGCTGCTATCCATCCCCGGTACCTTTTGTATCCTGAGGTAGCACAGTGGCTGGGAGTAGCAGGTATTCAAGAAACACTGTAGACCCCACAGCAAGCCCAGCATCCAAGTGACTGGCAGCCCTGCCACAGAAGCCCACATAACAAGACCCTGATGTGCTAATCAAAAGATTTTCCCTGTTAGCCTCCAAACAGTGACCAATACCAGCTCTACAACTGACCCAAGGCACAGGCAGGGACAGGCACAGAGCCAGAGCCTAGGCTTCCCCTCCCTAGAACCAGGCACACTTTTTATGTGTTGCTGATTACAAAACACAACAGAAAAGCAGGTTCCTTAGAGCTCATCACTGAAAACCAACAAGAAGGAGCTGCATAGGGAAATAGTGGGGTGCCAGAAACAGATAAGCCCTTCCCACCAGAGTCCTCCAAAGCAGGCAGCGCAAAACTACGAGCTAGTGCTCCACTGAGCAGGCCTGGCAAGAAGTGATTTGCCAACTATCTGCCAGCCCCTTCCCACCTTCCTCTGCTCTCCCACTCCACCCTCCTTAGGAATCTCAGGGCTGGCACAAGAAACATATGAGGGGCTTTACTGTCCCTGTAATTGCTCCAAATCCCATTAATTACATGGTAAGCCTCCAACAAAAGGCTGGGCTGGCTGCCTTAACACAAGCTTGACTTGGGGCAGATTCTGGGGCCTGCAGGACCTGTTTCCATCTCTCTAGAATGAAGTGTTGGTGAACAGTAAGCCCCTTCTAATCACCACATTCTGTGATCCTGAGTTTACTGCACCAGTGGCTCCTGTGTATGCCCAAATGCACAAGATGATTACTTCCCACATGATCATCATTGAATGTCTGCTAAGTGGCACTAGCAGCTGTAATGATGGCAGGTCCGACCTCAGATTTTTCCCACCTGAAAAGAACTTGCCTAGGCCAGGGGCTTGAGAGGACTCAACCCTAAGAAGGCTGCCAAGTCCCTAACCAGTCCAGAGCCCTTCCAGTAAGAGCTGCTTAGTGTGGTATTTATTCCTGTCAAAGCCTCCTAAGTCATTTATAAAGCTGTCTAAACTCACACCACCTTTAAATTCTGCCTCCTTCCTTGGCAAGAACAGGTATGTGCAAATGGCTATCTCAGAAGCCATGTATGCACCATATTTTTGGTACATTTTTATAAAGTAGGGATTTTTACAGCTAATCCTTGTTAAAAGAAACTATCCTAACAATCTATCCCTTTTCCTCTTTGGAGCCTTAGTATACTCATTTTTTACTAAGCAGGAGGTACCAATAAGACACCAGCAATGTTTCAGGCACCCAAGGGCCCACATCACCCATCATGGCCACAAAGAACACAAAGTTACTGTGTACCATGAAGAGCACTCAGGATTGGGCCAATCTGATAGATGCTCTCTTCTGCACCTCAGTTACCCCACTATAGAGAGAAGGCAGGAAGGCTGGGTAAGGTCAGCTCCTTGGCTCTGCCCTTCCCTGCTACTGTTTCACTGGTATTCAGAGTGGGACAGTTCTTTACTGTGCCTATGCCCAGCCCTCAGCCATTAAATGCCAGTTTTCCTCTCTACACCACTATAAATTGTGTCTCAGTTACTCTTCTCTTATTGCTGGGACAAATACCCGACACTCAAAATGAAGGACAGAAAGGTTTATTTAGCTCACAGTTACTGGAGGTTTCAGTTCATACTCGTCTGGCTTCAAGGGCAGAGTGGCACATGGCAGAGAGCAACCATTCACGCCACGGCAAAGAGCAGGGAGCAAAAGGAAGGAGTGACAGCAACAATGGCTACGGAGAGCAAATCTGTCTTCCTTATGCTGCATTCAGGCTATCTGCCCCAGGCTGGGTATAGCACTCACACCCATAATCCCAGTGGCTCATGAGTTCATCACAAACTCTAGAAGTCTGCCACATGACTGCATGAGGCTTTTGGGGGACAACTAGACACAAACCAAAATAAACTGCAACAACCAACCCCCTGACCTTACCCAGTGTTCCCAAACACATTTTGAGGCAGTCTGCTGCATGCCTGGGCTGGTCCGAGTCTTGTGCCTTTGTTTCTCTATAAGTACTCTACCTGCCTGCCGAGGGTTGCCCTTAACTTTAGCAGTTTGCCTGGGTCCTCCTAGCCACTTTCCAAGATCGTATCACTGGCAAAAGACTTGTTCAAAATGCAAAACCATTATGGACTAAAAGCTTTGTAAAATACAATGCAAATGATGTGACGAGGAAATAATCATGTGCTTGGTTGTCATAGCAAGAGCAAACCTCAATTAAAAGTTTCACAATGTTTACTCTCAATTTCTGCACTTGTATCCAGACTGGTTAACAAATAGTACGGTGAGGGCCAGCCAAATTGTTCAGTGGATTAAAGTACCTACAAGCAGGCCCCGGGGCTGGGGGTTCGATCTCTGGACCAGCTGTGCTGGTCCTGTCCCTGGGACATGCTGAGATGGCAATTGAGCCTGGGCATGGTGGCACATGCCTATAATCCCAGCTCTTGGGAGGCTATAAACAGGTGGATTGCTACAAGTCCAATCTAGTAGTGAGACCCTGAACATCCTGTAGACCCTGCCCCCCCCTCAAAAAAAAAGAAAAGAAAAAGTATCAGTGGACCACACTTTGAGTTATACTATTTGCTCTGGACCAGTGGTTCTCAAGTTGCTCAGATCGGCAGCATTGCCTGGGAACTTGACAGAAATTTAGACTCTCCAGTCTCACTTACCAGCAATCTTGGACTTAACAGCCCCTTCTGAAGATCCTGACTATGCTGAAGTTGGAGAATGTGTATAATAAGTAGTGATCTCCCTAGGAATAAATCTGGGTTGGGACACCAGGATCTGTCCCTGAAGGAGAAAAAGCCTAACTAGAGATTCTAGAATCTTCTGAAAGCATGGCTAGGTCTCCAGCCATGCTCCTTACTCCATAAAACATAGAGCTGGAAAAGCTCCCTCAGGTTTGGCCGTAAGACTGTGGAGATGAGGAAAAAGGAAAGAGGACACAAAATTAAAGATCAGTAGAGCCCCATGCTGCCAGAAAACACTTTAATTAGGACCAGACTCTTCTCTAGGCTCCCACCAAGGAAGGCATGCCAGAGACTGCTAGTATCCATTAGCATTTTCCCAAGGGCTACATTCAGATTATGAAATAGGAGGGCCATGTGTGATTTACATATAATTTGCATATACCTTCTTGTGCTGTACAATCTTCTCCAGCAATTTTCAACAGAATTACAATCTTTTCTTTAAAAATCACTGCTGCCCTAAGGGTTGCCATTTATCAGTTTCCCTGCTCTCTCCTTCTCACTCTTCCTCTCTGACAAATCCACAAACCTAAGCAAAAAGGATAAGAAAGCTAGAGACATACAGAGGTGGGGACACTGGCTGTCTCCACAGCACACAATAGAGGAGTTGTTTTTGGCTGGGCTGTCTGGCTTCAATGTCCCATTCAAGAGGAAGTTGCTAGACTTAGAAACTTCTCAAAATAAGTCTCTTGAAGGGAGCAGGGTACCACATTTTTCATGTTTTCAGTGCTTAGTGACTCTATAGTTATCATAAAAGATAGTGGGTACCTCTTATTACCAAAGTGATGAGAAAATGTAAGTCTCAGAATAAAGGATAACTCCTTTAAGAGAGATAAACTTAACCTTATAAAAGAATTCAATACATAATGCTTATTTTTCTAATTTCTTCTTGGTCCCCAAATTTGAATCCTAACTACATGGGACATGCTTGTGGGAAACCCCAAGCTTCTGTTTCCCACCTGAGAAGT
>PVKN010019775.1:0-16218 GCA_004027915.1 Capromys pilorides | reverse complement strand
GAAATTAGCACTTGAGAATACACTGCAGGTAATAAGTATTCACCAGCTAAAGACTGGACAAAATGATGTAATTGGCCTTCTTCTTCCTCGTCTTCTGAGTTCATCCTCCAAGTTAAACTTGAGAATGATTTATGCATCTACATGTGCATCTGGCAGAGACGACTGTAATTCAACTCTTAATTCTTAGCAACCGAGATGTAATGAAAAGGTTAAGCAATGAAAGTTGAAAAAGACTTACTGGAAAGGAAATGCTGGGAAGCTGGGCCGAAGTCCCTATGGGCTTCATGCAGCTGCCTGACTCGGTCCTCAACAGCCACCTGGGAGGAAAAGGAAAAAATATTGTTTTTTCATCGTGTATAATGACCAACAGTGACAACAATGTATCCTTCTTGGGAAATGGTTTGGAGCTGAAAGGTGGAGAACATGCAAGTAATTAATTAATCCATCCATTACTCTTGTTTTAATGCTTCCCTAACTGGTGATGATTTCCAAGATCCGTTTCTATCAAAAAAAAGGCCAAACACAAAAAATTTCCTCTCTGGACAATGTTAAAATGATCATTTTTACACTCAACTCACCAGAGTCCATGAATAAACTACTGCCTTAATTAGTTCCATCAAAAAGTGCAAACTGTAATTCCTTCCCCAAAAGTAAGGGTCATTGCCACTTGCTATTGTGCTGGGTGGCTAAAGGATGTCAACTACAGCATGTATTTTGTCTATTCGTCTCAGTTTGTTGTTGTTGTTGTTGGCTAATTTTTAAAAATACTGGCCAATAATTAATGAATCATCAATGTAAAATTATTGGTAATAAATGTTGATTAATAGGTAAATGTCAATGAAGTAAGGGAAAGACTTACATTTGGCGTACTATAAAATGGGTAGTAGCATAAAAGAAATTTCCAGATTTTTTTTTTTTTTTTGCTTTCAGCATACCTGGAAATTCTGAAGCACATGCCTCAGGCATCACAGAATAAAAATTGTCATTATTTTCCTTTTCTTATTAGATTTTTCTATAATGTGTATTTACAGTGTCCCATAAGCTTGGTGAACTCCATTTTTGGTGGGAAAAATTTTATGGGTGAAACGGTATATTTTGTCACCTATCATTTTGCTAACCCAATATTAATGGTCACCCCAGGCAAGCTAGCTCTATAATTCTGCATCTTGGTTTGCTTGTGCAAAGTCCATTGTACCCTTAAGAGTTGTTCAGAGCTTACTCAAAGACATCAGAACTTAGGAGGCTTCATTTCTGTTGCTTTTGGAATTTCCAGGGAGTAAACAGATTTTAATGTCATCAGAAAAATGGCCCAGGTAATCTAGCCAAAAGCCAACTCAGACTGTCTACTATCAGTAAATACTTTATATAGATGTGTAGCAATCCTTTTGCATGTGCTCTTTCGAATCTTGTTCACCTTTGCTTGAATAAAATATTTGCATAACCAATGACAATCCAAAAAATGGCAGGATTGGCTTCTGCTTTATGCACACCAAAGCTTGAGGAACAGTCAAACTTGGCATCCCAGCCTTACAAACTTGCACTTCCTGCCAAATTTGACCAATCAAGCCCATTAAACCTTTTTTGTCAAGTCCACATATGCCACTTGTTACGGTTTACACCAAGAATGTCTCCCTTGTACCTTGTATGCTGAGAGGTGGGATTTCTGCAAGGTAATTAGATCATGGGGGTACTATAGGTGATCTGCTGCTAGGAGGTACAACCTATTCGGAAGAAGTGGCCCCTGGGGCATGACTTAGAAAGACTTCTCCCTCTCCAGGTCCTCTTTTTGCTGTTTCCTGGCTGCTATGAAATCAGTAGCCCTTCCTCCTCCAGATGCTTCTACCATGCCCAGCTTGCCTTGAAGCTGGCCAGCTATGGACTAAATCCTTTTAAAAAGTGAGAGTCAGTATCAACCTCTCCCCTTTTAATTTGTGGATGTTGAGTATTGTTTCTAAGTGATGAGAAAAATGACAAAGTTGCCCTGGTGGGATTTCTCCTTGCACAATATCTCTGAGGTAGCACTTAATATGACCCTTCTGTCTAGAATGTTCTTATCATTCTGCTGTTCCTGCTCAAGGCTATGTTTCTATACTTACTTTCTCATGTCTTAGGTTAGAATGAATGGCTTCCTCGGTATTCTCTTGGCCTAAATTCTATATTGGCCTAAATTCTATATTGGAAGCCCCTGGATTACAGCATACCTTGAAGTTATATGGCCATGGTAGTCTTCTGAGAAAAATTATAAATCCCTTGGGGGCAATGACCATTCCTTGCTTCTTCCTTTACCCCCCAGGATACACTGAATCCAGAGAGACAAAGGTGTGTGACAAACACAAGTAGTTGGTGACACTGACTGGTGATTAATTCCATATGTCAACTTGACTGTGCCATAGAGTACCCTGAATAAATATTATTTCTCGGTATATCTGTGAGATTTTTTTTAAAAGCAAAATTATCACTGTGATCTGTAGAATCCGTAGACCACTCTCCCCAACATGGGAGGGCATCATCTCATCAGTTGATGACATGAATCAAAAAAAATTTGTCTTCATTTTAGACCTGGATGCTTGCTCAAGCTGGGCCAATGGATTTCTGCTAACTTTGCACTAATATTTACATTGTCAACTCCTCTAGCATCATACTCCCTTGATCTGCCATCATTAGCTCATTTTTGGCCTAGTTTTGTCACACTAATTGCTCAATAAATGCTAGCTGCTATTGTTATTGCTGCCACTGTGGTTAATAAATGGACAAGAATACATTATAATGTGCAGGGTGCCTCATAGCATACAAAATGCTAACTTTATTAAGCATAGAATGCATGACTTTTTATTAATTTATTTAACTTTCATAATATCTCTGAGATAGGACTTAATACTACCTTTCATTTCATTGATATAGAAACTGAGGGATGAGAGATTCGAAAGGCAATTTCCTTAAAGAGAAGTAGTTACTTTTACTTTTTAAAATTCTGAGACAGAGGATACAGGGGAGATAGTGCTGTGGCACAAGTGCCTGCCTGGCAAGTGCAAGGTTGTGAGTACAAACCCAGATCCTGCAAAAAAGAAAAAAAAGTTCTGAGACAGGGTCTTGCTAAATTGTACAGGTTGGCCTGGAAGTCATGATCTTCCTGCCTCAGGCTCCCAAATCGGTGGGGTTACACCTGAACACCATCATATCTGGCTGTGGTTCTTGCTCTTAATTGCTAAGACATTAAAATTGAGAAAGATATAATTGTTTAATAAGTAGTTGTGTTTTTAATTTTTAATCAATTGTTTGAATGCAAAGCAAATTATGTATGCATGTGTCAATGAAATTTTATTTGTCAATATATTGACATCAAATTTTATTTTGATGGTTTAATGGAAGGTCAGTTCCTGGTTTGTAGAGCACAGCACCTAAGATTATAAAGACCACGTGTAGAAGAACACAAGCAAATGAATGGTTGGAATATGTAGTCATTTTTAAACTTAGACTGGGTCATTTTGTGAATAAATTAAGAAGTGAATGTGAGTATTTGGGGGTAGGGATGGAGAAGTAAAGGAGACCATATGTTAATGTAGACTGATCAGAAATCTTTTTGATCTACTGAACAACAAATTCCAAGAGGAACAGGTAGACCAGCAATAAATTTCACTAACCCTGTACTCCAGGGATACTATAATTTCATAGGAACCACAGGGAGGTAGAATCAGATTCCATTATAGGCTCTCAACCTCTAAAGTTTGCTTCCCTCTTATATAAGGAGAACTCCTGTGGTAGTTCCCTGTGTACATCCAATATGTTCAAGAATTTAAACTGAGATCAGAGAGAATTTCCATCCCTATGACTCAAACGTACCAACATGTGTGAGAGACTGAAATTAAAAATGCAACACGCAATGAAATGAAATATTCAGGAAACAGTCTCAAAATAACTACAGAATTAAACACAACACATTTCATTTTACTAATTATCATTGGAGAAAGGTATTGTGTGAATTGAATGCACAAATGACTAAAGAAATAATTGCAAGTGAGATTTGAAGGCAACCAGGGTACTCTCAAGCTGTAGCTACTGAAAAGCAAAGCACTGTATGCTGTGAGCTACTACATAGAGAGATCAAATTGAACTTTTGAAGCAATACCTTCCATACATTAAACCTTTTATATGGTTGTGTTTTTAAGTAATGTAAAGCAGTATATCCAAAACAGAAAGCAGAAGCAAAATAGTCTGCATTCTGGCACAACTTGTTTCTTACTGTACTAATTGCTTATTTACATTATAATGTTTGTTATTACTGAAAGGGATGTGTGAAAGAAGCAAATGCCATAGAACCTCATCTTTGAGGGCATAAAGTGTGGGAAGTGAGGCACAGAGACAAGTCCAGGAAGACCTACAGCTACACAACAGTAGTGTGAGAAGGAAAGTGGGATATAGTTAGCTAGGACCCTTGGAAATGAATGATGTAAAACAAGGCTTTCCAGACTCAGAGGGTCAAGATATATTCTGTGAAGTAGGGGACAACTGGGGATTCCTGTGAGGTGACTCACTATTTCAGAGAATGCTATGGTTTAGATCAAGCATGTTTCCCAGAGACCTCATGCACTCACAGGAGGGGCTTGTGGGAAGAGATGAGCTCATGCGAGCACTGTACTCATCAGCAGCAATCACTGACAAGTTCAGCAGCTGATTGTGCTGTTGGAAGGTAGGGGCTGACTAGAATCAGAAGGCCATTTGGGGAGGGTGTACCTCCCTCTGTGGTTCCTTCCTACAGGCCCTGCTTCCTGGTCGCCACGATGCGCATCATTTCTGGTCTGTAAGGCCTCTCCATTATACCAATTCCTTACTGAGAGGCACCTACTGACTGTAACCCAAAGAAACCCTTCCTCCTTTAAGTTGTGAGTTAAAAGAAAATGACTAACTTGGGTTTTAGGCTGAGTCACCTATTATCTACAGAGCATAAAACAAATTCGAAAGGGTCCCTAAAGCTAGGGTCCATTAGAAACTATTGTAGCCCACTAGACTTGGGTGGTGTGTACTGAAAATAAGTTTATATTGCCTGGAATGTAAAAGAAGGTACATCTTAGGAGTTTATTTTGAGAAGTATTTTCCATTTTGGAGTGGTGGCTTGATTTCCTGAGAAATAAATAAACTCCTAGATTTCAGATATGGAAGAGTAGAAATATGCAACTAGAAAAGAGAAAATTCCTATGTGTGTATGAGTTCATTTGGAACATTATAAATATCACTTAATGGTGACACCTTCAACTGGGGATATCATGTATAGTTAGACATGAACAATTTGTTTCAGCCACTAAAGCAAGGAAAGGAAGTGAGACTAAAGAGGGTTAGAAGGAGTTTTGGAAGGTGAGTCAAGAAGAAGTTAGAGTTCCAATGCAATCATTCAAGGAGGTAGGAAGAACCCAGTTTCCTTTGAATTAATAGTCCATACCCGTTTCCTTTTTTTAAAAAGTAATACAAGTGTGACATCTTTTTGGAAGCAAACATCCTGTTTCCACTATTAGATCATAGATCATGCAAACTTAGAACGGGAAGAAACCTTATCTATTGATACACTAGGTCTATTCTTTAGAACTATCCCAGATGGGCAAAAAAATGCCATCTGGTCCATGAGTACTCATGATCTAGTTTTCAGCAATTCTTCAGTAACAGCATGGCAGGAGGGAAAAAAAGGACTTTTGATGTGCTCTATGAGGACAGGGACACATTTTTCTTTCCTACAATATTTGCAGTGTCTAGGACCATACCTGTCCTATAAGCAGGCACTTAAATCATGTTAGCTGAGTGCATTATGTCCAGTTTGTATGTAGAATTTCACAGTAAAAATTACATTCTTAAGCAAATCATTTCTTTGTCATGATTCCTCACACAAGTTTTTGGGAAATCTTTTATTTCCCTTCCTTTGGTTTTTCCAAGTTTAATAATTGAAGTTAAAACTTTAAATTTATTTTGTCTATAACACTAGATTAAAATATAAAGCAATAATCCATAAAACAACCCCAAATCTCCTCTGTATGTTTATTCTAATTTTAAAACAATAACATTTGAGAGCTATGATTGCCATGTATTCTTCTTTACTTTCCTATTTCAGATGTGTTCTGCAGACAACGCCGTGTGCAGAGCTCTCAGCTCTTGCTCCACTTGTTAGGAAATGTATCTGTATTCATTCACTTGATAATTGCTGGCATGCAAGTTCTTTGTCTTGTTCATAATTTAACACAGTGCCTAGTAAATAGGAGATGCTCAGTAACATTTGATAAATGCACAAATGAAAGAATCGCTGAAATTCCTGTAATCTATTCAGTACTGTGCTAACTAGGAACGTGGTAAACTTCAAACTGTAACCTTGGGAATAATGAATAAGCACCAAGCTGTCCCAACTGTGATTGATTTCTCAAAGCTCAGTTCATTCCTTCTGTATTTAGAAGGATCTCTTTATTTCATTTCTGCCTTCAAATTGCATTAAATAAACCAAGAAATAAAAGGGGAAGAAGACAGAGAACCACATTTTGACTCTTAAGGATGATTTCAAATAAATTCAAATGTAAACATTTGTTCCTTAAATTTGTTTTAAATTCTCAGGGGTTTCCACTGTTTCTTTTGACCTGTTAATTACTTCGAGGATTTTGTCTTCACTAGAGGTTCAGGAGAAGCAAAGATATCTCCTGTAGAGGAGAGTTACACTGCCGTCACTGTGACTTCTTCCCAGTGTCGAAGTGATTTTACAGATACCACATACAGAAATGTTTACTTCCTAGTCTAGAGAAAGTGTGTAGCTAGGCACGGTCCTTTCAATTTTCTGGCTCTCAGTTCATCTAGACCCTTGACAAATATCCACGAGCATGTAAGAACCAGACTCCACAACTACACTAGTGAGCCCATTAAAAATAAAACAACAACAACAACAAAATCAAAAAGCAAAAGCCCTTCTTGTGCATCAGTGCTAGGGAATAAAATACACGCATACCCACACAGACGACTTTCTACAGTCTCTTCGTGAGATTTGGTCCTGCGCCTTTGCTGTGTGAAGAGTTTTCTGTGTAAATGTATTGGTGCTGGAGGAAAGTCTTTATAATTCATTCTTGCTTCCAAATCTTTACATGAAACACTCACAAATATGTGCTCAGACATAATTCTGGAAACTCTGCTGACACTTATGGCAATTTTAGTTGAAATCCTTTCATCAATTACAATCCTTTTTAGCTCAGATCCATTATTCTTTGAATTATGATTTCTTCTGAGTTGCAACTGAGAAAAACATGGTCTGTTACATAGTTTGGCAGGACTGTTTGTGATAGGTACAGCTGAGGTTGTGGCAAAACAACCTGAGTTCTGGACTGCAAAGATGGGCTGGATTCTTTTTTCCTTGAATTCATGTTTTCTTGACATTAGGAGCTCAGGATTTAACTAGTAGTCCTTGTATTTGACATGAGCATACATCCCAGGAAGGAAATCAGTGCTAATGCAGTACCCACTCAATAGGACCATAATTAGTCATTGATTTTTGGCATGGATACTAATGTGCACCATCTGAGTCCATCACATTCGTATTTACCCTCTGCCTCGCTCTCACTCTCCCATTCTACTGTGTTTCCCAGCCTGATCTGAAACTCCTGGTCTCAATAGATCCTCTTGACTCAGCCTCACTCATATTGGAACAGCAAATGCTATCCTACAATGCACACAACCCACATTTTTAATGTTTCTTTCTCATATCTTTATGTTCCTTCTCTTGTAATTACCTTTCTCCTTTCTTGGCAGAGATTTCCCACGTAGTTGAGGCCTGGCCTTAAACTCACTATGTAGCACAAGATAGCCTTGAACTTGGTGGTCCTCCTGTCTCAGCCTCTAGAGTACTATGATCACAGGAGTATACTGTGACTCTGGCCTCCATTTGACATATCTGTGTTATCTTTCTTCTGAATCTCTGAACCTCCTCTTCCCTCCCTTTCTCCATCCTTCTCTTCCCTCCCTCTTCTCCACCCTCCTTCCTCTTCTGCATCCCCTCACCACTTCTATTATTTCCCCTTCCTCTTCTTCCTTTCCTCCCTACCCCTTCCTTTTTTTTGCAATACTGGGTACCAAGTTCAGCTGTCTTGCATACTGAGCTACACTACTTGCCCTGATTCCTTTTCGTGTCCTCACTTCCCTATGTCCTCTGCAACCCACCAGAGTAGCACACAGACTCTGCTGTGGTCACATAGTGCCTCTAGCAAAGTACTGGGCATCCTGCGAGACAGATGGGGAGGCACGAATCAAACAGGCGCCCTAGCCTGGAGCCAGGCCAACACTGCACAGGCACATTATCCCCCAAATTCTCATGAGCTCTTCCATCAACCACAAAGGTAAAGGGGACAAACAGCAAATGCTTTGTCCATTGTTTAGGCTTGAAACTTTCACCTCATCAATTTCTAAAATGCACTTTGCAAATGTGTTTGTTGCTTTTCATGCTCCTGCAATTGCCTCATTCTGTGATAATGGAGTCAGGTTATATCAACATTAAGTTGACTTCATAGACTCAAGTACCTTAAGGGTATCATTAATTTTAATTTAGAAAAGCAGCAATCAACCTCCCATCCTGCCTCATTTGTCAAAATCTTTCATTTTAGTTACATCTACAGATTGTTGTGAAAATTGTGATGGGGAGGGAAGATAACACATGAAGGCTTTCTGCTGCTGCTTCTTCTTTTTTCGTCTCAGATAAAACTTGAATTACTCTGCTTGGATGATGTAACTTGAGGCAGATTTTTATCTTAAAAACTAGGTTCCCTTTCCAAGCTTCCCTAATGTACCTCATGATTTGCAGCAGGAACTGAAGTCAAGTGCCTCACACCTTGCAATGCCACTACATTAAATCACTTACATTTCAGCATTTGCTATTTATTCCTAGGCTCTATTTATTCCAAATTTGGAAGATATCATTCTCACTGAAATTTGCTGAGACCATTGGAGCACTCCTTTCTACCAGTGTTTTGGGCCATAAGTAGCATAATGTTCACACGGTAATTACATAATTATGCCTCCTGGTATTAGAACACAGGAGTGTTCCCAACGACCAGAAGAGGCAATTTGAAATCATTATCAATGGGATAAAATAGAACTGGTAGCATTTGAAAAAAATAAGATGGCATCTAGAGCAGTTACCAAATTCATACTGAATAAATGACTAAAGCAGTTTGAAAGTATGGAGATAAATGTAGAAAAGCTAAAATTCTAGAAATTAAACATTGCTGTCTTGGCAGGTAAGTCCCAATGTTTTGAGTAATAAAATACTTGTAGATTTTCAGTTTGCTTTACCAGTAAATCTGCTGAACTGTGCGTGTAACAATCCTAAACCAAGGAAACAGATGTTCTTTAAACCCCACTCCATGCTCACTTGCAGTGTTTCCAAAGCCCCTGACCTTGGGTCCCTTCACAGTCCATTTATTCGCCAATCGGAAACAATATCTGCCAAGAACTTGATTCCATTTCTCAGCTTTCTTCTCTGGCCACTGAAATGCACCTTTCTTTTCTCTCACTAAGGTAGAGCTGCCAAGCTAGCGTTAGGCCATTCTTTATAAATCAGTAAAGCGGAAGATCTCATCTACTGTACTTCCCAATCTGACAACATCCAGTCCTCCCGTTTTGCATATCAGAGCATGAAGCACAAGTTAAATAAATATGTCCTTCATAATAAAGAATAGAAGATAGAGTAATACACTTGTATTGTTTCCTAAATTTTTCAAAACTGGAGTTCCAACTACAACCTGGACTTAGATTCTATCTGCATAATCTCTTCCTCCTTTGTGCTTCTCCAACCAGCTGCCTTCTCCTTTCTCCCTTTCTTCTGTCCTTCATCCCTCCACCCTCAAAGCTGTTTGTATGCTCCATGAATAGTCATAAGACTTCCCTGAACTATTTTAGATACTTTCCCTTCAAATATAAACTAAAACTATTTTTATGTGGCTTTACATAGTACAGAGAACTACAGTGGGAAAAATTTCAAAATACAATGTGATCTTTTATAGGAAAAACAAAAGATTGAATTTCTAGGTCATCACAGAAGTAGGTACACTTCCCAGAGCAATAATCTGAAATTCTTTATGAGATTCTTCCTTTCACTAAAGCAAGAAATCCTAAAATCCATCAGGATACGTGCACTGTACCTTGACTCTCTTTTTAATCCTCAAGTGAGACCAAGACAGTAAAGTGTAATAAAAATGCATATAGCCCCAGGCTTTGTGTCTTAGCAAAGAGAGAAAAAATAAGCTTCTTGACTTAATATGTCTACTGTGAATAATCAGCCACTGCACTTGGGGATCTTGCTTTATAATCTTAATGTATAGCAGTGAACTTCATGCTTGTGGTTTGACAAGAATAAAGATTTTTTTTTCTTTTGTCAAAAATGAGATTTTCTATTTTCCCAAAAAGAGATGTAGCCCAAATTACAAGAAAGAAAAGGAAGGGGGAGGAATCTCTTGATTTTTTTCAGTAGTATATATTCTATAGGTTATCTAATGCAGTCACTGGGGTACAAGGAAGAGAGGGTGAGCTCAGGGCCCCAGGCTGGGTGATAATGGGGCTCCTATTTGGTTTGGGGGCTGTTTCAGTTCTGTTCCCAGATGGGTAGGCTGTCCTTCCCAAATACTAGTTTTGAGCTCATTAATGAATATCCCTGGGAAGATCAATGATAGCTCATAACAGGCTTCTAGTATCACAGCTGTGAGTATTTGCATTTTAAGAGCAACTTTAATTAAATAATTAAGCAATTAATTACTCAAATACTTATTGAGTGCTTATAAGGCACTTTGCTAGGATAAGAAGGAGAAAAAAGTAAGAAAACATGGAGCATATCTTTAGTGAATTTGTGGATTAGATATTTGTAACTAAATGTAATAGAGTAGCACAAGAAAGATTTTAATGTCATGCACACATTGTTCGATTTGAATGTGCATGCCATCTTCCCAGGAAGGATTTCCATTATACAGATTCTCATCTCATGCCTAGAGTTTCTGACTTCATGCTTTTGGAGTTGATGTCTGAGGATCTTTAAAGATCAACAAACGGTTCTGGGTTCTGATGTATAGCTTGGTTTTGGAGCCACTCATATAGTGGAAAGGCCACCAATATAATGAATCAAGGAGAACTGAATTAGAATTTCTTGCCAGTTATTTCACCTTCGCCATCTTATATTATAATCTTTATGCTTTAGTTTCCTGTCTATTGATAGGAATGCCAGAGAACAATAGTGTCAACAACTAGCGAATGTGTATAAAGCTTGAACGATGTTCTAAGTGCTGTTTTAAGAACTCTGTATGTTTGGTTCACTTCAACTTTTCCTATGATAAGGTAAACCTGCTGAGGGTAGGGTTTGACCTATTTCATCCATTGCCCTCTCCCAAGAATTCACATCAGTGACTGTATGCTAGTAGGCATCCAGCCAAACATTTCGAAGAATGAAAACCCCTATAAGGAAAAGATAGCTATAGGGACAATTTTATAGACAACAGGATGCCATAAAGAACATGGTTAGAAACAGCACTTGCTAGCACTCAGGAAGGAACCTGGTAACTGAACAGGGCTGAAAGGACCATAGATAGCTCTAGGGTTTAAGGAACATGGGGATCAAACTATTGAAGGTGGTAATGAAGCTGAGCCTTCAAAATTGGGCAAAGTTAGCAGAGCAAACTAGAAGAGACTTCTGGGTAATAAGAACAAAGTATATAAATCTTTAGGAGCAGTGATAAAGGCCTTCATATGGAATAGAATCAAAGGAAGAGCTGAATACAAGACTTAGAATGTAGCCCTTTGTTAGCTTTTGTTATAAAACAGGTTTTGCTAAATTGCCCTGGCTGGGCTCCAAGTTGGTGTGCCACCATGCCTTGTCTGAAAAAAAAAATTAACCAGTGAGACTCCTTTACAGCATGTCATTGTACTTATCTTGTTCCCTGCCCTAGTGATGCCTCCTACTGTCACTTTTTATTCTACTGGAATCTTTAAACATATGAAAATAACATAGTTTTAGGATGAATGGAAATATGGAAGAAGTGAAGAAAAATGGTAAATTACCAGAAAGAAAAACAAAAGAGCACATGACAGGGACTAAGGGGTTAAATGAAAGCATATTGGAAAGAAGGAAGAGTAAAGAGGCTGTGAGCTGTCATCCTAGGTAAGGAGATGTGCAAACACCCAGAGGAACCACTGGTTTGCTGCGGCATCATTTGATGTCATAATCCAGAGCAGTAAGTCATTAGAAATTGAACAAAGGTTGGATAAAATAATGGGAAAATAAAATTAGGAGAAGGGTGGCACTGAATTCTCAAGGCCGCTCACATCATTCATCCTGATGCTTAGTGAGATTCCTACTTTAGCTTGCGCAGACATGGTATATTTCACTTCAAAACTGAGCCAATGTAAAGCATTCACCAACTTGCTATTTATTTGTATCAAAAGGTGGGCATCAGAGCAGAATGAGAGTGGGTGACTTTGGCAGTCACATCTTCACTGGAAGTTCTGTATCCGACTTGCCTTTTTTGGACAAGTTGGGGATTATTAAGTGATTTCTATCCTTTAGCAGGACTGAACTAATGTGCAAAGTATGTGAAGTGGGCTCTAGCATCAGTCGCTCAAGCTGGGGGTGGAGATGCATGCGTGGATATCTAGCACTAGGGAGGTTGAGGCAAAGAGACTGCCAAGTTTGAGCCCAAGCTAGGCAATGCAGCTATATAGCAAGCCTCTGCCAAAAAAAAAAAAAATAATAATAATAATAATAATAATAATGCTGCCTATGCAGCTTATTGTGATAGCCAAGGTTCAATTTCCAGTGTTGCAAAGTCAATCAAACAAACACACCCTAAATCAGTGGTTCCTCAAGCATTTTCAAGTGTTCCTCCATATACTGTCCTATGTGATTACCTTGTGGGTGGTGGCAAAGATGGAACCTTAGAAATTCCTTGGGTTCTTACTGAACAGTGAGAGCAATATGTGTAGCAAGAAAGTAGTGGGCCCTGATGCATACTGGAAGGCTCAGGGAAGGTGGTGACATAGAACATCACTGGTCCAGGGCAGACCCAGAGAATCAGTGGCCTAGTATCTCATCTATTGGGCAGTGCTCTGAGCTTAGTGTGTATGAGTAGGACACAATAATGAGACGCATTTTGGCAAGCTGGAATGTACACAGACTGTACAGTATTCTGACTGCTTTCATCCTCACTGCCCCATTCCTCTTTTGCTCTATCCCCTTAACCCCCTTCTCCATTGCTGGCCAAAAGGCTATCTTCTCAGTTCCTGTCTTTTCTTGGGGGAGCATTTTTTAAACAGGCATTTTGTATGCTGCTGCTGACACAATTTTAATGGATTAGAGATTCCTGAGATTTCACCAGCAGTATCACTTATACTGTCGATTTTTTTCTCCATTTTAGTAAGCAACAATTCATCATTCTCCCTCCTTTTAGCTATCTCCGACTTGTTTATAAAGAGTTCTCGAAATACAGTGATTAGAACAGTTTACTTGACTTTTGTTTACTGCATCACAAATGAATTGTTATGTTTTTGTGACTATAGATGTTGAATGCAAAGGCACTGAATGATTTTGTGTTTAGATAAAAACAGTGGATTTTGCATGAGCAAAGAGCTGATAGCAATACTGTTTGTACTAGAAAATCATTTCAATGCACTGATATCCAACTTTTTTTCCCAGAGTTTTCCAAAATAATGCTAAGCCTCATACATAGAATTTTGAAACTCTAGTCCTTGATCTAGGATTGAACATGCATTTCTCATCTTGAAGAAAATTTCGTGAAGTTTTTTTGGAGAGAGGTGTATTTATTTTTTTTTCCTGATTTTTTTATCCTTCAGGCATTAGCCACTCTTTTCATTTTTTCTAGCAGCAGTTCTAGAGCTAAATTCCCCAAAGGCTAAAATATCTATTAGATGGTTCAAAACATATAGTGCTAAAAGTTTGCTTTCATTATGTTATTTTTTAGGAGAAGTGCCAGAAAGAAAACTATGTTCTTACCTATGAAGGTACACTACGGTAACTTTTTACTGATTTAACTCTAATGTTAAATCAGTAAATGTTTAATATTCCAGTCTGAGCAGGCACTGATGTTCAGCTTTGTAACATACAGTAAAGAAAGAATCTAACAGAGTGAAGTGCCACAGTAAACAAATCTATAGCCCAGGGATATTTAACCTTCACAAGCAAACTAGCTCAGTATTTTTGAAATAGCACTTTCCCAGAGGTTGGTGTATGCTAAACATAGATGATCCTTATCTGCACACAAAAGTAAAAGACTTGAAGGAATTCAAATTTTTAAAAATTTTAATTAGTACATAATGATTACAACCACCAGGGGTCCTTTAAATTCTAAAAGTATTTCAGTAAATTCAAATTAATAATTTCTTTTAAAAAACAGAATTGTTTAAATATCCAGATTCCAGATATTTCCCTAAGTCAGCCTAATATTTTTGCACAAAACTGAGTTAATTAGATGGATTTTAAATAACAAGTATTGATGGTTACAAATAAGAACAGAAGCTGATCACTAAGAATTCAACAGCAGGGCGTGGTGGTACATGCATCATCTCCTCTCAGCACACAGAAGGCTGAGACAGGAGGACTGCAGTGACTTAGTGGCCAGCCTAGTAGGTTCAAGTGTTTAAGACCAGTCTGAACTATAAGACCCTATCTCAAACAGACAAATAATTTATCAAAGACCCTAGGTTTTCACAGCTATCATTCAATAGAAAATATGATTCTTCGTCTATAATGCCGAGACCTTTAATTTCATAACTATTGCACATTTTTGGCTCAAAGGACTCCTTGCTGTGGAATTCTGTACATTTAAAGCTGCTTAGCAGTATGCCTGATCTCTACCTTCTAAACCCTCATAGTACTCCATCCTCATTTGGACCAACTAAAACTGTCTCCAGATGTCACCATGCTCCCAGTGGAATGCAACTGGAGGACACAGTTGCCCTTGACTGAAAATCACTGGTCTACATAAACCTTCAGTTTCTATTTCATATATACAGACATTTACATTTGTCATAAAATCTGAGTCCCATTCTAGGACTCCCAAAGATGGAAAGTTACTCACCAGTTATTTTGATACTATCCTCAGATATGCCCAATTTTCCATACTTCTAATTGCTAGTCTTTGCACAAATGCTTCCCACTGGGCTGACACAAATTCTATGAGACCAGTATTGTGATCTACTGCCACATTCTGCTTCATCTCCTTTTTCTTCTTAGGCATTATTCTCTGATAACTGTCTTAGCATTTGCTGCCCAGTGAATCCTACCTATCATATCAATCAATCAATCAATCAATCAACCAAAACATTCTATTTTGTTAACTTAGAAGGCACATGAACTTATTTGAGCCATTGAGAGTCAGGTCCAGAAAGTTTTAGGTTTTTGTTTTGTTTTGTTAAGTCTGGGTCTTGTTATGTTGCCAAGGTTGATCTTGAACTACAAGATTCAAGTTATCTTCCCAGCTCAGCCTCTAGAGTGCTGGAATCATAGGCATGAATCAATGTGCCCTGGTCCCAGATGGTTTTAAACACTTGAGTCAGAAACCACCAACACCACTCTCCCATTTTTCTTCAGCTGCTCTGAGCTGAACTTTCTGTCACTTACGGTCAGATGTCCAATCTAACATACTTGTTTAATGTATTTTAGTAGAGGGACTATAGGGTCTCACTACACAGATCAGACTCATAGTAATCCTCCTGTTTTCAGCCTCCCAACCACTGAGATTACAGGCTTGCACCACTACACCCAGTCTTAATCACTGCCTCAGTGTGCTTCAGGGATTGGGATGGCACAGCACGCAGGGCATCAAAACCTGGTTTCTGCACCTGTCTAAGGAGATGTTTAGTCCACTGAGCTATCTTGCTGGTCCCTAACATACTTTTTAATAAAGGGCGAACACAAACTTAGAAACATTGAAGAAAATTAATATTGTTACAAATGACCTTATAATAATAACTGTTAAGAGCTAGATATATAGTTATTCAAGTACTACAAAGTTTCTGATTTTCTTAACTTTAAGAAATTTTATGAAAAGGTAGGAGAGGAGGACAGAATTGTAAACCCATTATAGTATCATGACTGCTGTATTCATTCTGTGGAGATTTTTCTCTCCAGTAATTGTTGAAAAATAATAGATATAGCAGCCATTAGATAGGAGCTCTGAAATGCCATTAATGCATATTGTTACTGTATCTATA
>PVKN010019774.1:0-16230 GCA_004027915.1 Capromys pilorides | reverse complement strand
ATTTATTCCTTAAAGAAATGTTTTCAATTCAGTGTGCAAAGAGCTATTCTTTATAAAGAACCAAAAGGGGAGATTTAAATATACACATGCTTTAAAGTAGGATAGAAATGTACTGTGCATTTCAAAGTACAGAATGGTAATAATTTTGGCATCCATATTAGATTTTTAGAGCTTTCTCTAAATCTTCCCTATCTACCTGTATTAAACTGACTTCCTAAAATTAAAATCATGCCACCATGACTTTTCATAACACCATTTATTGAAGTTACAGCTTTCTCTAAATATTTGAATTGCACTTTAATGTAATACTTTCTATTATCGTTTCGAATCTAGCTGCTAATATATTCGCAAGCCTTAACAGTTCCTCCCTGATCTTTTTAACCCATTAGACCAAGATTTAATAATGGCTCCACTCCAGTATTTAAGTGGATGCAAATTTATTCTTGAATATATATTTGAGCTTTTATGAATTAGGCTAGCATATATATTCTAGAAGAAGATATTTTTTCATTATATGGATGTTTAGATAATAATTTCTCTCCATAAAGCCTGCTAATAATCAGAAATGCATTGTCCTTTTCTCTTTCCTTATTGCAGAAAAAAAATCTCATTTACTTCCCAAAACAAGTTATGTTATTAGATTGGGTTCAAGAAGTTTCTCTTAACTCAGGCTGGCCTGGTTCTTGACCTAGTGATAAAGAAAACACTTTTCATTAGTGAGAGGCGTATGCTAATATGTCAGGCAGAGCGAGAAAGTAAGAGAAACTGGGAAGGGGCTTCAGTGTGAGGAGATGTAGGAACACAGCTCTGATGGAGAAGAACAGATTGGCCCATCAACAAATGATGGGAACAGCTTCATGGAGTTGCTGGGATGCTGTGGCATTTGATTGGTCATTACTTCAGTTCTGGCTTTGCAAGACTGTTTTGGAGCAGTCCTCAACAACTTGGGAGGGCAGCTCAGTCTTCATGCAGGGATTGTCTCTGGTTGATGGGGTCCCCAAGTGACTACAGATCAGAACAATAACCGGAGACTTCCAGGTCTGCCTGGATAACTGAATGTTGCTGCAGATGCCTTATGCTGGTGCTGTCATCTTGAAAGAGGATGAGATAGGTTATATAAATTTAGGGCTCACCAACTCATACTGCCAGTTTTTAGGCAGACTCTCCCCAGATGATTGTCATGCCTGTATGCAGAGTTGACCCAAAACTTTAAGGTAATAAAAAGAAACAAATATGAAATGAAAATCAAGTTTTGTTCTGCTTTAGTTACCCATTGGGCATCTGTAGGTCCCAGTGAAGACTTACTGCTTTTAACAAAAGCAGCTTTCAAGTCCCTGCCAGCCTCAGAAGAAAATGCAAATTGAGCTTTTAATGAGCTCCATGTTAAGGGCTCAGAAGCTTATTGACTTTTGTCCCATGATGGTCTCAGTTATAAATTCATCTTTTTGTACATTTTTTTCTTTCACTATTGTGCTTATGCATCCTCCTATTCTCCTTAGGGACACATCTAAAGGTCTTCCCTGCTTCACTATTTCCCAAGTCTAATTATTGATTTTTCTGGTTCTCAAGTCTAAGTAATGCATGGGAGACAGAACTCTAATTCTTCTCCCCTCATTGCTCCAGTTGGGCCTGAGAATTATGCTGACATAAAACAGATCAGCAGGAGGTGCTTACAGATTTCTTTTTACAGGTATAGGGAGTCTCTATAGGTAAGCTGAGCCCAAGTAAGAAATTAGAGCAAAATACTTACAGTCAAAGTTGTACCCTGAGAAAATGTGACAGTAACTGAGGTAGCTCAGCCAGGTAGAACCATTAGAGACAGGTAGGGCTGGGCTTTTGAGAGACTCAGGGCCAAGATGTAAAGTCATTGCAACTGTGGCCAGAGGTCCATCTGCTGGAGGGCAGGCCACAAGATAAAGACAGAATGACCTGGCCTGCGATAAGTTGGAACACTCAGACTAATGAAGTCTAGATAGACATCAGTTGCCTTGATGGGTGGTCAAGACCCTTGGCCTCATCTCTTCCTTAAAGAGTTCTTTGTTCTTTCCATGAACATTTGTTGTGTGACTTGTTTCTCTACTGGATCCCTATCATCTAAGCAATTATATTTGTATTTTTGTTTGCTGTTCATAGCTTTAACCCACGTTGTACCCATATGGCTTTTGCTCTACAAAAACTTCCTCTGGGAAGTGGCGTCCCTGGTAGCCTATTTTTGGGTCTTGTCTTGCCTCTTAGGAGCTGTCTCTACTCTCCTCAATAAGTATGCCTACTCGGAACCTCTGTTGTTCCTAGAATTCACTCTTTGATTTTAGGGAACACAAAGTCAATGTTTCTGCATGTAGCAGGTAGATAGTTGTAATAATTCCCTTGTAGAGGTCTTGAAATCAGTCCTGTATCAACAGCACACATGGGCATGGGCCAGGGCCATCAATGGGGACGTGACCAAGCAGGCAAGTATTAGTTTGTCAAGGTCTGCAGATTTCTCCCAGCCCCAGTGGTTTCCTATCTCAGATGCTAAGATTATGTCTGACCTCCTGGTACAGGAAGGGGAACTTTTTGTGGGGCTTTATGTCCTTCTTAAGAAGAAAAAGGAAGGTTGAATGCTCTTGGACCTGCTAGCTTGCAAGTACCTTTTATTTTCCTTTAATTCTGATGCCAAATTGACATGTTTTGGGGTACGGTACTCTGTCCCCACTCCATTGGTCTGGGCAGGATGATCCACTCCATATTGTGGGCGGGAGTGGGTCCGTGCATTTGTTTAACTTCCAGAGGTGGAGCCCGGAGACTGCCTACCTTCTGATGGGAAACTGACTTTGCCAACGGTTTTCTAACATTGATGTGTATTAAAGAAAGGCTGCAATGCCAACAGATTTGGAAGGGTGATATTAGCAATGCCAATGTGAGCTTCCTGTGCTTGTGCTAGAGGGGAGGAACACCATTCACCAAACTAGGAGAGCATTTAGAAAGGCTTGCGAGGTTCATAACTCAAAATATTATGTAAAAATCAGTTCTCATTGGACCGAGGCTAGTTCATCATACTTAGCTGTTGCGCTAGTCAACTGTGTGGACTGCATTAATCATAATGACACCCGAATGGCTGAAAGTAGTCTTCAGCTTGCAAAGCGAGTCCCTAGAAAGTTCCTGTGCCTTCCTAACTCACTTGATGGTCCACAGCTTTCCACAGCTCCCGTGGGCTCTGGGTGTGACATCCACTCAGGCTCTGCCCAGGCTGCCCCAGAGCAGCACGTGGCAAGGGTCCCTCTTTGTCCTTCAAGCCTGTAACATGCAGGAATTGGCAGCTTAATAGGCGAATGTCACTTGCAGTTGTTCTGAGAGCAGCGTCTTGGCCCTGCACTCAAAGCGACAGTGTTGTCCTTCTTGGTTACTACTGCTAGCTCACATCATGGTGACTTTTTATTTCTTCTGGGCAGTGACCCAGTGCCAGCCATGCCACCTGCATCCCAGCTTAACCCTCATCCCAAACCAAAGCCATTTTGCACAACAGTTTTAAAGAAGAGGAGTTTGGAATCTAATTGGGTTCCTGACTTGGCCCAGAGCCAGCCTCCAAGAGGGTCCGACAGGGTTCTCTTACCATGTCTTAGGATCGTGGAGGTCTCAGATTCCATTTCTTGCTAAAGAGCTCAATTTTGAAGAACTTCCTCTTTGTGGGAGAATGACCAGTCAGCCCCCACTGCTATTTCTTTCTTCTTCTTCTTTTTTTTTTTTTTAATGCTTTGAATTATGGTTTCCTAGAATAGCTTTAGCCAGAGAGGATCACTGTCATATAATTCATGGATTTGGGGAGAGGATTTTCCTGCCATGAACGTATACATACATGTGTATGAGGAGCATAATGCCACAAGGTATTGATCTACCTACCTTCCTGTATACCTGCCTATGATGTATATGGTTATGATCATTACATGTTGCAAGATGTGGCTTTTTTGGGAATAGCTAAAATGAAACCTTGAATTCATCATTGCCGATAACTATGAGACAAGACTGAAGAGAAAAAAGGATGGGGAGAAAAGAGACAAGGAAGTTGTAAAGTAAAAATTGTACTGTTGAGGAATGTGTAGCTTTAAGACACAATCAGTGCCTCAAAGTTCCAAGGCACTTTACATCCCTAGGCCTGCCTCTCTTCCCACCTTCTCATCCCTAAATTCCTAAGAGTGTTAAAGATACAGTAAGTCTGAATACGGGACATGTATTTTTCTTCTGGTACTATAAGTTCACAGATTCTACAGGCTTCTGTCCTCCAGAAAATGAAGCTATTAATTATCATATTTCTAAAATTAAGACACAGGCATGTGGTTTGCATTTTAACATAGTCCGCTAACAAGACAGCTAGCAGACACTAGGGAAACACCTTCTAGATCATCTTGGCCACCCCTAAGACCACATAAACACCCCAAGCCCTGCACAAGACATGCCTCACCCTCACGCATCTGCACCCCTTCCTGAGAGCCTTGGAGCGCACACACCTTGGGTTCTGCCTAATAAATGGATCAATGGCTCCTATGGACACATCCTGAAAAGTTTTCCTGTGCTGCCCTAGGATGGGAAGGTTGAGGTCACTATCACATCTCTGGGAAGGTTTCTCAGACCTTGTCTGGAGACAAGTAGAAGTAGAAAATTTTTATTATATACCCCGAAGAAACCATTACCAAATCTGTAAGCACACTGCTTTGAGAAGATTTTATTTTTAAGATGTGCAGGCTCCCCTTTCTGTATTCTAAGGCAAATTAAACATTCTGAAGGCAAACAAAATTTAACTGGGTTACTGGTCATTAAGCTATAAGGCAGCATGCTTCCTTTTGAAACTTTAATCATCTCCAGGGATTATAAAGACCAAATGAATCAGGTGACATTTTAAAATAACAATAAATAAGCCTTTTTTTTTTTCTTTGAAAGCAAGCTGTTTCCAACTTAGACTCACTGAGCTCCTGTGGTTAAGTCAGGAAGCTTTTGGCACTGCCCAGGGACTCAAGTGCTTCTGTGTAAGTGGAAGAGACCCAGGGACTAAGATAGGAATAGGATAGGACTAGGACAGGACCCTCAGGGTCTCCTCCCCAGACATGCTTGTACAAAACTTGAGCTTTTCTTTCTCTCCAATAAAGTACAAGTTGTTCACGCCAATGGATTCTGCTCAACAGAATAATTCCTTTGTCTTGGAGAACCATCCTTCACCAATGATCCCTGAAGTTAGATGAACTATAGTCCTTTCTCCAGCAAAGCCCCCTACAAAAGCCTTCTGTCATAGAGCATGCCACAGTGGCCTGGTTGATTTTCTTCCACTAGCTGGTTTATTTGGGCAATGTCAACTGTCTTCTTATTCCTGACTTCAACACACATCTATGTTACTTTTTTTTTTTTTAATTTAGGGCGGGGTCTACAGGGTATGCAGGGTCTCACTACCTAGATTGGACTTCTAGTGATCCTCTTGGTTTCAGTCTCCCAGGCAATGGTGTTACAGGCATGAGCCACCACGCCTAGTCTTAATTGCCATCACAGAGCCCCATGGGGGTGGGGCTGGCACAGCAGGCCTGGGGATTGAACCCTGGCTGCTGTGTTACTGTCCTTTTGGGTTTTCATTTAGACTTTTAACTTTTGCTCAGAATTTAAGTAAACAAAAAATAAGACTGGGAGCACATGTTGAATGACATGTCACCTTTCTGTCCCCTTCATGCTGGCCTTTTCAGCTTAGGGAGTTATGCTAGGAGTGAGGCTTGTTATTTTGTTGGTGTTCTGTTTTGAAGAAATGAAAGAGGTAAAAAAAAAATGAGACCTATAGACCTCAACAACAAAGAGTGATCAATACATAGTGTCAATTAAAAAATTATTCTAGTAAAAAACACATTGCCATCTATCTTCTAGGAACCCCCCACCTCCACTTCAAACACTTATTCATTGTTCTTGTTATTTTTTTTTTTTCTCATTTATGTATTTGGTACAGGGTCTCACTATGCAGCTCGGACTCATTACGATCCTCCTGTTTTCAGCCTCCCTAGTACTGGGATTATAAGCATGTGCCACCACACCTGAACTTGGTCACAGACCCCTGGGGCTCAGCACGCCCCAGGGCCAGCATGGTGTGTGGGACTGGGGATCAAACCCTGGTCCCTGTGCTTGCCAAAGCAGGTGCTTGCCCTGCTGAGCGATCACACTGACTCATTACTATTTTTTGAAGCATCTCTGGAAGTTCTCTTTCATGAGTGTCTCTATAAGGTCTTTTCTGCCACCAAATGCCATCCAACAGAAAGGCAGGTGTGTAAGGACACTACAGTGTATCTTCACCCACTTCATTGGTGCTGTGAGACTTTTGGCTTAGATTCAGGACAGAGAGGGAGCTGGGACAGCACAAATAAGAATGTGAAACAAGACATCAAGGCTGTTGTAGAAAGTGACAGGAGTGATAAAGCAAGGATACAGGAAGCCAGGCGTCGTACTTAGGGGAATGAGTGGTAATGTGTCTTTTACTAGAATACGCTTTTTAATGTGTAAATATTCACTGCAGTTTTGGATCCCACTTCATATTTGTATAACACGTTTAGGGGTCAGATAGAAAAAGATGGAAAATGGACAAATGGTTTCTGAGAATGTGTTGAAGGTACCCAAGTTAGGAGAATTAAGAAGGATTTTTAAGAAAGGGCCAGATAGCTCAGTCGACTAAAGCCCTGCTTAGGTAATGCACGGTGGCCGGTGTTCACTTCCTGATGTGTTGTGCTGGTCCCACCCCAAGGGTGCACTAAGAGGGCACTTGAGACTGGGTGTGGTGGCACACTTGTAATCCCAGCACTTGGGAGGCTGAAAACAGGAGGATCACCACATGTTCGATCTACATAGTGAGATCCTGTAGATCCTGTACCAAATATATATTTTTTAAAAATATTTTTAATGCATCTCTTGGGACCTGAACAGGTTTGTGGATGGCTCTGAAAGAAACTTCCATTGGCTTGTTTCTACTAACAAGGATTGCGGGGTGGCCCCTTTGGGTGTTGTGGGGATGATGGTGAGTTTGCACAAATCATTGCTGCTGATCATCACATTTTCTTTTTCCGATCAACACACAAGAAAAGCTTTTTGCACCTAAAAACAACAGCACACTTGATTCTTAAAGTACAATTTGACTTTATCCATAGCTGTCCTACTTTGTAGTATGAATGATGGCTCGTGCAGAGCTAGGTACCGAGGAAGAAGCGCGGTTACGTCTGAGAGTTGAGGAGATCCCTGAAACTTGTCCTCTTCTCTCCTTTCTTCTTGGGACTGGTTTTGTGATGTTGTTTTGTTTTGTTTTATTTTTGCAGTCCTGGGGATCAAACTCTCCTTTCTTCTTAATTATTCAAAATTGATGGGAAAAAAACCCCCACATCTTGCTGAATTTCTTCAATTTAAATTGTGTGCTAAAATTTATATTTGTACTCCTTACATTGTCATAGGTCCAAATCACTCAGTCACAAGTAATCCTGACTCTTGGGAACATATCAGCTGTGGTCCTAGCCAAAGAGAGAATAATAAAATCATTACAAGGCAGTTTCTTAGAGGGAAGAATTTTTCTCATCGATTCCTTTAGAAATTTGTATATAATTCTATGCAACCCACTGAAGCTGAGCAATGCAAAGAGAACGTTATGCATTCCACCTTCACATAGCTTTGCTGTGTGTTTCAAGAATGGCGCCTGGGAGCATCAAACCTTAAATTATTCTGTAATTGGCAGGCAGCAAATAGCAATTTCCAGTTCCAAACAGCAACGTGGCCAAATGGTCATTTCATAATGACCATGCCTAAAAAAAAGTGTGACTTGAAGAACTCCTACAAGATGAGCTATAAACACAATATGGGTAACACTGGAGTGCAAACGTGTTCTCATAAAAGAGCCCTAGTTTGCAAAGCAGCTGAGCGTCCATCCTCAGACCTTTTGTATGTGCTGGCCAGTCACAAATAGTTATGTGGTATGCATGCTTAAGAAATTCAAAGCACATGGAACACAATGGCAAACCTGAGTGGCAATGACTGATTTTAATTTTCCCCATTATGGATAACAGCTGACTGTGAAAGAACTGGCAAAATGCAGACACTTGTCAATTTTTCTCAACTTGTAAACATGGGCATATGTCTCTTAGCTTTTTTTTTTTTTAATTTGAATTGAGATGTTTCAAAAAAAAAAATTGCCCACAGGCAGATGGTCTTGTTGGAAATATGAAATGTTGTCTCATTTATGTGCTGTCATTTTCATGTCCTTTTAATTGTTTTAAAATAATAACATATCTACTTTATGCATTTGAGGCATCCTGAAAAATCACAAGGTAATGTAGAATAATCACACTTCTCACTTGTATTGCTCCAGAGCCATGGTCTTTACTTAATATAAGTGCATGTGAGCAAATTTCTATATTTTATGTAAGTAGTTCCTAGGAATGAAATTGTGGTGCTGCTCTGAGTTTCAAAATGGTGAAGGAATAAGACATAAGAATATGAACCCAGTACCCTGCATCTTCCATTAAATAGAAGATCATGAGCACTGAGAAATAAAAGGCAGGGCTGCTATGTGGAGATTGAGGGATTGGGACAGTCCCCAGTAGACTGTGTTTACTCTAGGAAGGTGTTTAATTGAGCCACTCACGATATCTTTGGTATGTTGGGATGTGGCCCAGGGAACTGATAACTGGTACCCACCCTACCTACCAAACCTGGTAAGAGAGACTTCGATTGGTGCATGTGTTTTGTGTCTGTTCTTGATTATTTTCCACTTGGTATTATGAACAACCACTTGAAACTGAAAGCAGACTCCCAGCATTTTCAACTGAGCCAAAAGTAGAGATTTTAATACAGCTTTCAGAGTAAGACTAACATGCTCTAAATAGATTGGGATAATAAAAAAACACTGTAAAATCCGATAGGCCGGAGAGGGAAATTGCGGGTTTTAATTCAAAATACTGAATGGAGATAAATGAGTGGATATCATCTCGTGCAAAAATGATGAGAAGACTTTTAAAAACTATTATATACACCAGAGAAAAAAATAAAGTTGTATAAAAAGTTAACTGACTCTTGGCAAGTGTAAGGAGGTCTGGCTATATTGCCAAAGTAGAGAAAATGTGTAGAGCAAGACTCATTCACTTCTAATCAGGAGCCATGCCAACCTTTATGTTTCTTTCTCTTTGTCATAATCAGAAAGACATTGACAAACAAGCTGCAGTGTGGGAGAAGGTGAGAGTCAGTCCAAGAGAATTATTGTGAGTAGGGGGGTTGTTCAAGATGGAGATGTCCTAGAGAACAGTTGATAGTAGCTGCCATAGCCTTGAAGCCCTGGGAAATAAGAACCATACAGTTTTTGTATATTTTTTCCTATATGGGGCAGTGCTAGGATTACTGGATCTAAGTTATGAGAAGACAACTATTCCTCAGAGGAACTATGAATTCCCTAGCTCACTGATCAATGCTATTATCGGCTGCTGTGTGAGATAGTACTGAGGTATCCACACAGGCTTCCGGGGTAGCTAGAAGGTCACAGATAGATTTCTTCCAAAGGGGGAGAAATCTAGATGGAGTAGTATCAAATTATGTTTGATTCAGTGATATTTTTTTGAATTTCTTCTTTTAGGTAAATATTTTTGGGTCACCCATGGTTTGTTTGTTTCTCATTTGTTGCACAGTGAAAAATTTATACCTATAAAGAATTTAACTATTTTAATGTTCACTAAGATTCCAGTGTCGCTGAGAAATCTATCAGTGTTGGAACCTACTGTGACTCTTATGATTCTGTTAGCCCAGGAAAGAGAGGAGTAAAAGGCCAGACTTCTGCAGGGCGTGTGTACTTTATCTAACACTGCCATCTTTGGGTTGGGATTTGAACCAGTAGTGCCACTATTTTAGACCTATTCTGAGAGCTATACTGAACCTAGCCATCTACACAACTCCCTAAATTGCAGTAAGGCCCCATATCAGATTGGAGGAAAGACAGATGACTCTTGAACAAGCTTGTCTTACAAGCAGGTGAGTTATAGTTGGGTATGTGATGGTTCATTGTCAACTTGATTGATTTAAGGAAAAGTCTAGAGGATCAGTAAAGCAGACTTCTGGATACCTTCAGGGGTACTGCTTGTGTACGGCCCTTGGTCCCCTCCTGCTCTGCTTCCTGTTCATCATTCACCCAGCACCCCTGCCCTGCATCGTCTTTCTGCCATGATGCTCCTGCTTTGGGACCCATTGACCAAAAATTAAATTAAAATAATTTAATTAATTAAATTAAATCTCTCCATGTTTAAGCTCTGGGTGTCAGGCATGGTGTCTCAGGCACAAAGCTGACTTGAAAGGCAAATATTCAGCGAAGAGTGCAAAAAAAAAAAAATTGTTATTGGGCCCTTTGTATGATTGCAGAACTCAGAAACTTTATTTTTGATGTATCTTTCTTTATTTATTTTTTAGTTTGTGGTCAGTTCAGCCTGACCTGGGGACGGGGCTGTCCTGGCATGTGGTGCTGGGGATTGAACCATGGTCCCTGGGCTTGCCTAAGCTTGCCTGAGCAGGTGCTTTAGTCTGCTGAGCTATCTTGCCGGCCCCCGGAAACTTTACGTCTGAATAGCTGGCTGGGTCTGTAAACATATGTGCTAAGGCAACCCAACCTCTCCCATCATAGGACTACATTACATCCATCCCGAGAAAGATGGTAGCAGCTTTTAAACGCGCCAACAACTGAGCCATCAACGCTACTGCCTTCAAGCGTTCCTTGGTTGTGGGGACATTCAGTCACAATTCATCATTTTATGGCAATTACTAAGTCTTAATGTGTCACATTTGCACTCATTAACAACACGCTAATTACATTTTAATCCTGTAATCAAAATGGAAGCCAACCTGGCATGAGAGCAGGGGAGAATTCTGGTAGAGAGCTGACATGTTTGTGTTCCCACTGTCACTGACAGAGTGATGTGTTTGCAAAGACACGTGAGCGCTTCCTGTTTGCTCAGCTCTCTGGGGAGAGATGGATTTTTGGCCAGGACACTTCTTTCTGGGAGTGTTGTCTAGAAGTGTGTGTACGTGTGTGTGTGTGTGTGTGTGTGTGTGTGTGTGATTAGCACAGTGTTACAGTTGACAGAAGGGAGAGCTAATGGTTTCCGGAAGAACTGCTGAGAATCCTAATGTGAGGTGGATTCTGGGAGGTTAGTCACGTGCTCTATCTTCACCCTTTGCTGCTATCTTGTTTATCTTGAAAATCGCATCCATGCAGCTCCAGCCTACAGCCGAGCTGTGGCTTCTGTCATGATGTCTAGGACCGCTCTCTGCTTCTCACAGGAAGCTTCATCTCAGTGTGCTTTTCAGATTTTCTTCCCCATCTTCAAGGCTTAGCATCCCCTTGGTATGCATCTGCTCAAATCTTATACTCCTTGCCCTGGATTTAGGTAGATTTCTTCATTGCACATTACAACACATCAAAAAGTACACCCGTGGCTCCTTCTTAGGACATTGTGGGGTAATTTCAGCTAATAATAATATGTTAAGCCAAATCCAGTGAAGATAAATATACCTTTTGACAGCAGAAATATAAGATGACTTACAAGTTTCCCTTTTAGTGCCAGTTGCCTCAAATATTATAGCTAAAGCCATTGTTGGGACTCCCAGTTCAACAGTATGGTAATTTATTTGTTTGATGGGCATGGCTTAAAGATTTCCTTTTGATGTTCAGAAATACAGGCTCTGTGAAGCTGGTTTTGAAGATCATAATACTTTGTGAGCTTTACTGCAACCAAATTTACTAATAATATATATTTTATCTGTACATATATGGCCTGAGCTTTATTGCCTCGGGTTGCAGAGAACATATGGTACGGTAAAGCTCACAAAGCATTATGATCGTTTGGAAGGCTCTGATCTTTGTTCGGAAGCAATCGCACAGGAAAGCAAAATTTATAGGTTTGAAGGACACTGAGGTGACTCAAGTTAAACTAAATCATGCTCAGACTCAAGCAGCAAAAAAGCAAAGCTTTCAGATGAGGCCTTGGTTCACCTTTACTCACAGTTCAGTGAGGGCTGTGGGCCTGCAAATGGACATTGGCTTTCATGTCTGATGAGAATAGATTGATATTTAGCACCTTTCATTAATAATTACAATATATATAATTATCCTCTTTTTACATCCTGAGACCCAGGTATGTGAGCATGAACCTCTTTGTGGACAGTTGCTAATGGATTTAGCTGAATTTCTTATATTTTTTCCACCTCTTGCAATTATAATGTATGGCTTCTTAGTTAAATGGGAGTCAGGCAGGATCCGGCTTTCCGTTTTCTGGTTCTTGCTATCCATGTAACTATATGATTGTATTTCATGCTACAGTCTCTATTGATTTCCAAAATTGCATGTGGTGTGTGCTAGAGAATGGGGTGTTGGGCACATATTTAGCGAATGAACATTAAAGATAGATGAGCCTCTGAGCTAGGGAAAATGGGATTGTGGAAGGATGAGATCTAATATTGAAAAGGATAATTAAAGTTATGACTTGAAATCATGGTGCTCAGCTATTTATCTTGGTACCAGAGGACAGCATGCTGCGTGCCACCAAACCTACGGCTGGGTAAGGCGCCACCCCAGCCAAGAGCCTAAATAAGGTAGTTAGTATTCTGTATTTATGTTAATAAAAAGTACAGAAATAGAATAGCTTCAGTCTATTAGCTTTGGATGGAAAGGGAACATTCCTGGAATGTGTACAGGTTTATGTGAGACCTGTTTATTGAAAGGAATGGATGTGCTTTATGACAGTGTCAATGTAGAACAATCATTAAAAATTTCCCGACTTAACTTGGCAAGAGTCATGATGGCTGGCATCTAGATGTTCCCCTCCTCAAGCCACAGGGGCTTATAGTTGGGGCTTTGGGGTGTGGCTGGACCAATAGCAGATGACACTAGATTATGGTGTGTCCACTGCATTGGGTCAGCACAGTTCTGGATGTGGAGGATGAATTTACTGACAGGGGAAGACCTATCCTGGTGTGAACAAAGAGGTCTGTAGATGGAGGAATAAAAACGGAAAGAAGAGGTGGGGTTGCTGTCTCCTGTCTGCCATGCCAGGCCACCCTACCTTGGAGAGAGCAGACTACAGACTGAAATCACTGTAGACTTGGAGCTGAAGCCAACCTTTCCTCCCTTAGCTTGTAGCTGTCCGGTATTTTATCCCAACAACAAGGAAAGTAACTAAGACGCAAGTTAAGCCTGTTTGCCTTAGAGATCAAAGGTTGTGTTACAGCCACCATGTTCTGGGATGCTCTGGCTTTTATAGGAAGCTTGTGAGCCTCTGGCTTGTCTGTGTGGTTCAGAATTAGCTCCTTCAGAATCTGGGGTGTTTCCAGATTAATACAGTGCAGGTTAATCAAATCCCTTACTTTTTTTTTTTTTTTTTTTTTGTGGTACCGGAGATTGAACTCAGGACCCTGCACTTGCCAGGCAAGCACTTATTCTACTGAGTTATTCCCCAGCCCTGAATCCCTTACTTTTTAAGTAGGTGTTCCTACACTAACTAGAAGAAGACCACATAAAAACAAAAAGACATTTAACTAAAATTTTTTGATATTAGTAGTCAAATATGGTGGCTATCATATAAAAATATCACTTCCACATATTAAATCTATATCATTCTGGTCAATTTCTTTTCTTTCCTTTTTTAATTAATTAATTAATTAATTAATTATTTTACATTTTAGGGAAGGGTTTACAGGGTGTTCAGGGTCTCACTACTAGATCAGACTCCCAAGAGCTGGGATTACAGGTGCATGCTACCATGCCCAATCTCAGTGTGCCCTGGGGGTGGGGCCAGCATGGCAGGCCTGGGGATTGAACTCTTGGCCCCTGCACCTGCTTGCACGCACTTCAATCGGCTGAGCTATTTGGCAGGCCCTCAATCTGGTCAATATCTAATTGAGATGTTGAATACTTTGTTACTCCTTTTGTCACCTGTTAAGAGCATCTTACAACAGTCTGGACAACTTTGGTTATATTTTCTCCTATTCTGTTACTTGTGATTTAATTAACCTGCACTGATACTTGTCATATGAATGTTATAACATTTTCACAAAGTCGAGTTTCTGTCCTTTGCTAGCCAGATGTCTTAAAAGTACTATCTACATTTTGCTCTGTTTTTAAAGTTTAATTTTAGTATATTTTAATTGATGTACATAATTTCTGAGAGTGAATTTGCTTATTTGAAGAGGGAGAGTCTATTCTATTTTTCTCAAATATTGAAACCCAATCGTAATGCAACATCACTTATTTTCTCTTCCCCATTGTTTTTTCATCTTCTTTCTATTTTGCTACATTCTCTTAGACATAGATCAGTTTCTAGACTCTGTTCTATTTAGTACTGTACTTATATAACTGGCTTTGACATTGCCACTGCTTGCTTTAAATGAGATAACTGAACATTTTGTAAGTATAAACACATGCACATGTAGACGCCCATCCAAACACATGGGCATACACATCCATATGTATGGTGGTGAAATTCTAGGAAAGGACTTTTGATGATTCAGGAAAGGAAAACAAGGGTGATAGTTTATTGTTTTCTCCTCTGCCCTAGGAAACAATGTCACTGAAACAAAATTCATGTGGTGTCAGACATGGGGTTGAAAATCCAGCTGTCAATTTATAGTAGCAAGAGGAATAAAGCAAAGAGTTAGTCTTGCCCAGACTTATGTCTGTCACCTGGGGAATGGAAAAGTTCCCTTTCCTTGATGAATTTTGGTGAAGATTGGCCATGGTTAAGTTACAGGGCATTTCACACAGGCTGGGTGCTTATTAAATTCCAGTGATAATGCTATTATTACTATCGTCATCATTACACTGTGTGATTTAAAGAACAATTGGAGTTTCTAATCCAAATCTCATCTTGTCACATGATTATTGGTAGTTATCAATCTCCAAGACTTAGAGGAGGAATATCTAGGAAGTCATTAACATTCTGAAAAGGTTGAGGAAACAAGAGTCTGAGATTGTATTTCAGCATCATCTCGAGGAAGGAGACACACTCTCAGGAGTTGTTTTAATTCAGCAGACTCAGATACAATATGAAATATGGTGGTTGGCTCCAGGGAAAAACATTTGATGGTGGAGAGAATGCCAAGACAGAATGGCAAGGAAAAAAGACTGTTGGGTATCTCAGAAAAGGGATGGAACATGCAGGGAAAAGCTACCAGAGTGGGCTGTCTGATGGTCAATATCCTATCATACATCAAACTTCCAGCTGTGGCTCACAGGTTCCATGGTTTGTGACCTGTACAGAGTTGGATACCTGAATGGGATCTGCCTAATATTGGTCAAACCAAGGACAGCCAAAATTCTTTGGGTTGTGTTATGGCAAGGGAATACATGTAAGTGGGAAGTTGAGAAAGGCAGCTAAAAAAAATCCTTGTAAGAAACTATGAAGGACATGGAAATTTGTAGGATAAACTTGAGAGAGAGTAAATTTTAGTGGTAGCCAATCCAAGATGCACAAACCAAGCAATCTTCGTTGTCCCCTTTGGGTTTTCTCACAATTCAAGCAATTTTGGCAACACTGGTTAGGCTGTGATGACCTTGTCCTCCTAAGTCAGACTGGGAAGGTTCTAAAAGTAAATTCCTGAAGCAAACTCAGATAGTTGGAGAT
Source organism: Capromys pilorides (assembly GCA_004027915.1). Taxonomy (NCBI): domain Eukaryota; kingdom Metazoa; phylum Chordata; class Mammalia; order Rodentia; family Capromyidae; genus Capromys; species Capromys pilorides. The sequence continues at coordinate 598 of PVKN010019774.1, read as the reverse complement.
CCTGGCGCTGGTGGTGGCAGGGCAGGAGGAAAGGGATCTCTTGGTACCCGGAAAAGTTTTGGTCAATGGGCCAGTGAGATAGCTCAGTGGACTAAGTGCCAGCTTAGGCAAGCACAGGGACCAGGGTTCAAGCCCCAGCAACACAGATCATGCTGGCCCTGCCCTAAGTGCACTGAGCCAGCCACTGAGACCCACCATGGAGGTGTACACCTGTAATACCAGTGCTGGGGAGGCTGAAAACAGGAGGATCACTCTGAGTCTGAGTTGTGTAGTGAGACTCTGTACCAAGTAATACATATTATATATACATATGAATATATGCTTATATATGCCTATATGAAGATAAAGACAGATTTTCACCTATAAGTTGATGACATTCCTGCCCTAATGTGATGAGGTTCAACAGTACTGAGATTCTAAGTCACTGCCTCTTCCTCTATTTCTTCTTCCTCCTTCACCTGTTCCTCCTCTTCATTCCTGGATTAAAGAAGCACCAAAACGTACAGAGCTCCATCGGAACATGAGCACAGAGGGAAAGAAAGAGGCTCTTACAGTGAGCACTGGGTCCCTAATTTGACATGTGATGTTCAACCTAATG
>PVKN010019773.1:0-16222 GCA_004027915.1 Capromys pilorides | reverse complement strand
TAATTATAAATGTGGTCTAATTTCAGTGAAAACCATAGCAGTTTTTCTTTCAAAGAAAAATAGGAGCACTTGATTAAATGCATATCTAAGGCAATATTGGTTTTTTTTTCCATAGGAAGGAATGAGGGATGCCCTGCCTTACAAATACTGAGATTTGGAGGAAAAATGGAAAGAGTATATTTTGATTATACCTTGAACGTCAGTATTATCATTGAGGGGCTAACATAGTTTCTTATTACTTGTAGCCTACAGCCCCCTGTATACAGGAGTTCCTCACCCTGCTGGCTGTGTGCCACACTGTCGTTCCCGAGAAGGACGGAGATGAGATCCTGTACCAAGCCTCCTCTCCAGGTAAGGGCGCTTTGTGGCTGTACCCTGCCAGCCTCACCCTGGAGATGGGGGTGTCTCTGTATATTTGGGGGAGAGGCAGGGAACTGCCTGACCCTCCTCAGCCCTGCTGGCTTCACAGTATTCCCAGGTTGGGCTGCAGATGTGAGACTTGTAAGAGCCAGTTCTGGGCTCTCCTGACTGTTTTGGTGACGCTTTGATGGCAGGGAGGACCCCACCCATGCCAGCTGGCATTTCCCAGCAATAGTTACCGGGCCAGGTGCAATGTTCCAGAGAGACCGTGGGATGCATTGGCCATGTTGTAGACTTGCCAGCTGCTGGGGATGCTGTGAATGGGAGCAGCTGCTAGCACTTGGCCCACTTCTAGGTGCTCTGAAACCCACAGTGCTGCAACTAAGACGCGGCCTTATTGGGAAGAGGTGCTCAGTCAGTGGGAATGCAGCATTAGGGTGTCTAGGAGAACTCGGTCCCAACCGAGAACCGCAGGAATGAGGATCACTCTTCTGGTCAGTTAGCTCTCGGCCCACATCCTTGCAGCCCACCAAAGGGCTTATTTTGGGCCTAGGTGGTAAGAAGAGCGAGGGGTGCTGTCTCCTGAGTCCTTCCTACTGCACAGGATGCACCACCTTACCACAAAGAGTTTTAGTTTGAAGAATGGTCCTTAAGAGAATTCTGTCACAATGCAGGACTAACCAGTATTTCACCATCGTGTAATTGACAGATGAAGCTGCTTTGGTAAAAGGAGCAAAGAAGCTGGGTTTCGTCTTCACAGCCAGAACCCCCTACTCCGTCATCATAGAGGCGGTAAGGACTGAATCTTTGCACATTCCAGGCCTCCTGTTTTGAAGATTGTATGTTTGAAGATTTTGAATGTCATGGCTAGATTTTTTATTTTAGCAGGGGAAAAATAGACTTGAAATACTCAGTTGCTATAATTTTATGTCATTGTATCAGCTCGTATCTGTTACTTGGCATTGCCACAGTTTCTCCCTTTGAAAGAACTGTACAAGTCCTTTGCCACATGTAACACTGTGGCAAAGGACTTTGCAAGTTTTCTCTCTGGAAGTTGGGAGAATGGCTTCATGGCCCGCTGTCTCTGAGGCAGATTCCACAGATCTCTAGCTGCAGTGCCAGAGAGCTCCTGCACAGGGACCCCCCATCCACAGGGCATTGTCTCCGGCTGTGGGGGACAGGAGTCAGAGCTTGAGATTTTCTAGATTTATATGATTGTGCTTCCTTCTTGATATCAGGGAGTTTATTTTTTGTTGTCGTTGTTATTATTATTTGTTTTTGAATTTTTCTCCTGCAGACCAGAGGGAAACATTCAGTGATCAGATAATTGAGTATCCATTATTCAGTGTATTTGGAAACCTGAAATGCTTCAGATTTCAGTTTCTTTTTCAGACTTTGAGCTATCTGCGTAAGCCATAAGAAGATACCTTGGGAGGGGCTCCAAGTCTAGACATGAAATCCATTTACGTTTCATAGACACCTTGTCCACACAGTCTGAGAGCCATTTTTACAGGAATTTTAGAGTGCCTGTGTTTTGACTGACTGCTCACAGGAGGTCAGGTGTGGCTCTCACTTGTGTTGGCACGTCAGTGCTGAAACCGTCAGTGCTGGAATCTGGATTTGCAGATTAGGAATGCTCCACCTGTCTCAAGAATAAAACCAAAGAGAGAGACATGAATGGGCAACAGGTGGCAATGATGGTCAGGACAGGCGCAGCACTGGTGTTGCTCTGAGGACCAAACTCAAAGGCTGTGTCACTCTGCCACTGATGAGGGCCTGCTGATAGCTACTGTCTTCTTTGCCATCCCTTTGATTTGGGGGAAAATGATGGATTACTGCAGTTTCTAGCTTAATGCATTCTTAAGTCTACAGACCTTTTAACCATACTTGAAGTTTGCTTCCAACTAGTATAGTAACTTTTTCCCTTTTATTTAGAAAATATTGAAACCTATAAAATATCAGACTTTATACAAAATGCCAATGTTTTGGCATCTTCAGTTTCCTTTGGAGTAGGGCAATCAGACCGTGTTTATTTTTACTTTATTTCAATCAACACAGGACAGTTAGTTTAAGGACGTGTGCAGTCATTATTAGCAGAATAAAATACTGATGGAATATAGGATTTCCCTCTTAGCAACTAAAAAGAAAAACAAAGAAAGAAAGAAAGGTCTCCTGCCCTGTCAGTTTGAGAAGACTGTTCACCTTGGTGGTAGGCTTTTCAAGTGTTGGGTGCTGTGCATGTCTGTGCATTGTGGAAGTGGCCTGTGGGAAAAGGGAGGGGCCTGGCAGGCTGAGAGTGAGCAGAAGAGCTGCTTGTGCATGGCTTGTGGTGCCAGAGCAGCACGGAGCAGCGAGCCTATCACTGGTCATCACAGTGTTGGGTGCTGGACTGCCCACTCCTGTCTTGTTTTATTAAAGTCTTATTTCTGGGAGTAGAGAAGATGCCCCGATTAATTGCATATCAAAAATAATAATTTAGGGCTGGTGAGATGGCTTAGCAGTCTAAAGCACGTGCATTGGGAAGTTTAGGCCACAGCGCAGGGACCTGCATTGGGAAGTTTAGGCCACCGCACAGGGACCAAGGCTTGATCCCAGGCCCCACATGCTGCACCACCCTCCACCCCCCAGGGATGGCTGAACTGGCCATAACACAAACAAATATGTAATGTGGTTGAAGAAAATAAAATAAACTTTTAAAAAAATAATAATTTAAAAAATCCCGTTCAACCATGGATTCTGGAACATGGTAGAGCCACAAATCCTCCCGTTGCTCACCAGCTCCTTGCTGACCACTGTGACCACTGACATAGCCAATGTGACCACCTCATCAATCCTTTTTTTCTTGGAATGTGTGAGTTCAGTGAAAGAAAGTGGCTTAGGTCCTTTTTCTTACTTTCTTTTTTTTCCAAAAGGTTACACTTGCATGACTCATGTTCCCCATAGCTCTCCACTGTGTTTTCATGGACATGGTTGGAGTGACCATGGGGTAGAGAAGAAGTTGCTGCAGGCAGTGAGCAGGGAGGACTTAAGTGCGTCATTAGGAGTATGTTAGGGTGCACTGAGATGGGGTACAGAAGGGCGGCGGCAAGATGTCAGTTGGCTCAATAACAGACTTGGCAATTTGTTTGCTACTTCACTGATACTTCTGTTAAGCCTGAGAGAATAATTCTGACATCATTCATAAGAAGGTCACATACTTAGTGGCATAACTAGACTCACACTGATTGTGATGTGTTATCAAATTTAAAAGTCTGAAAATGGTGTGAACATAATCTAAACCTGTTTTCAGATGGAGCAATTGTGAATATTGATTTTATAATAAGAGAATCCAGAGAAAAGGGGCATTTAATCTGTTGGTGTCCTAAGACCAGGTGCATGTTCATAATCCCTTATCTGGAACTCTTAATCTCTACGCCTTTGAGTTCTAGTTTTTCCCTCCAAGTCTAGGGAATAGTCATTTGGCATTAAACCTAATGAGGACTGAGATGAGCCTACTTATGACCTTTATGGCCCTTATTCAGTTTGGCTCTCTTACATTTTTTGACAGAAGATTCAGGGGTCTCATCCTATTGGGGACATGTGCTAGTAAGACATATGAATAGACATCTATAAAAATGTGCAAAATCCCAAATTTATCAAGCGTCACTGGCTGCAGAATTTCTGGGGATGCTGTGTAGCTTGGATCTTTCCCGGTCATCACTCAGTGTCTAATGTAAGTGAGCCAACTGTTAAGAAGAGCCTTTGAGGTAGTAACTGAAGAGAAGCTTCTATCGTGCCAGGAGAGGGCGCTGTGATCCCATCAAACTTGTGAGAGACCAGCTCAGGGTGAAGAGGTGGTAATCAGGGGCTAGAGGATGGAAAGAAAGCATTTATGACTGAGGGCAGATGCTTTGAGATTTTACTATTTTGCACCACAGGTAAGAGCCTGTTTTTCTTACTGCAGATGGGACAGGAACAGACATTTGGAATCCTTAATGTCTTGGAATTTTCCAGGTATGTTTCTCTTCCACTAACTTGAAATCTATTTAACAACTCTATTTGCACAATCTCATAATTGTTTGGTAGGATTGGGACGTAAGTATTAAATAAGGTAAAATATACCTCATCAATGCTTTTTTTCTTGGAATTTGTGATCAGTGAAAGAAAGCGAAGTAGGTCCTTTTTCTTTCTTTTTTCCCAAGAGGTTACACTTGCCTGTCGGTCCTTCCCCTTAGCTCTCCAGAGCCCTGTGATTTGTTTAATCAGGGGCAGGCACATCTGCATGCATGGAGTGTGTGAGGGTGCTTTTGTCAGGAGGTCATGCCTCCTGCCACACCTGAGCGCTCCTCTAGGGTCTGCAGGCCTGACACATGATGACAGCTCTGATCAGTTCAGTTGCCATCAGAGGCCTTGTTCATATAGGGCAGCTCTCTTGTACACATTGCACAGGATTATCCCCAGCTCATTTTTTTAAGACCTAGAAATATTTGTTGGATATATATATCTCCAACAAATTGGATATATATATATCCAACAAATATATATATATTCCAACAAATATATATATATATATATATATATATATATATATATATATATATATTTTAAAGACCAGAAATATTCATCTGCGAAATTCATGATTTGTTATGAGGAACCACTTCTTAACATTGTTTTCTTTTTTTCCCCCCTGTTAACATTGATGGTTAATACTAGGGCCAGGTTTTATTGATACCTAAAAATACCTTTTGCTGTGATTAAAATTAGAGAGTTTTTCAAGAACCTTTGTTAAATGACTCATAATTTGTGGTGTTTTAAAAGCTGTTTAATGAAGGCCTTTTCTTTTTATAATCCATTAGTTTTATTTATTTTTTTCTCAAGTTTTTCTGGTTTAAAAGCATGGCTGAAGATCAATTTTTATCTCATCATAAAAAATTCTTTTTAGGTCTGGTCTTTACTTTTAGGATTTTAAGCTTGAATTTGGTGGGTCAAAAGCCTTTCAGGTTGGACATTCAGTGAGAGACAGGGTTAATAACAGGAGTAGTTCACATAGGAATTACGTGGTCAGAGACATGCTACACATCTTTCTAGACTTCACATTGCACCAGAAAGTTTCCTGCTGGAATCTGTGTTGCTTAGTGGAGGCATGAACTAAAAACATTGGTTAATAGTAAAAGAGTATAAAGGGAGTTAGATAAAAACAGATTAATATGGATAGAGATATGAGGATGTGCTTTAAAAAAATCATGAAATAAGAAGAGGGAAGAGAAATACCATTTGTGGTTTTAATGGTGGTTTTGGGGCTGGCTTGATAGTTCAGTGGACTAAAGTGCCTGCTTAGGCAGAGCACAGTGGCCGGGGTTCAATCCCCAGCTTGCCATGCTGGCCCTGCCCAAGTGGCATGCTGAGGCGGTGATTGAGACTGAGTGTGGTGGCACATGCCTGTAATTCAAGCACTCGGGAGGCTGAGAACAGGAGGATTACTATGAGTCCGGTCTATGTAGTGAGACCCTGTAGACCCTGTCCTAAATACAGAAAAGAAAAAAAATGGTGTTTCTGTTTAATTGCCTCATTGTTTTCCTGATACACTTAATCCTATGGTACCCTTTTGGGGTGTTTTGTGGTAATGTTTTATTCATTGAGAAACTGAAGCATAAGTTAGAGAATTTTTCTAAAGCAGCTGAGAAAGAATGCAAATTGAAGTAAGAGAGGGTTCTGCAGATCAAGATGTGGGAATTTGTGCAGAACTGGAGACTCGAGGTCCCCATTCTTTGGAATGTGCATTCTAGTGAAATTGTCAACTGCAAAGGCCACAGAGAGGGTGCCTGGGCCCCAATGGACTTGGGTAAAATGTTCCAGAAAGGTAAAATGTCAAAAAAGGGTGTGGGAAGAGTGGACAGGGATGGAGAGTGGCTAGTCTTGGGTGCTAGGAGCCTGCTGGTGTATGGGAGGGTCGCCGGGGTGAGGCAGCATGCCCAAGCGGGCAACAACATGAGGAGAAGGAACGTGGGCAACAAGAAGCTCGGGAGCCCAGAGATTTGGGAATGGACCATGATGACAGATGTGTGAGGGAGTGAGAGGAGAGGACAGGAAAGGACCTGCACTGGATTAGGGTCCTCCTGCCTGTTTATAATTTCTTTCTATTGAACAGACCCATAATGACCTTTTGTTTTCTTACAGTGACAGGAAAAGAATGTCTGTAATTGTCCGAACTCCTTCAGGACAACTTCGACTCTACTGTAAGGGCGCTGTAAGTGTCTAAGTGGTGTCTCCTGAGCAGGGCGTTGCTGGTTATCTTGTTAACCTGCTGCTTTTCCTAACTGCTAGTCTCCTCATCCCCTAATCATTTGCCCAAAGTTTCCAAGCTCTTTTGGGCTGATGTCATAGTGATATGGCCCCTGAAGATACTGTGCTTCAAGCAGCATGGCAAAGGCAGTTAGAGAAGCGTGCGTTCAGTCAGCTGTTGGTTTCAGAAAGAGCAACTCAGTGTGGGAGGCAACTCAGTGTGGCGGATGAGCTCTGATTCCAATTTTATCCCCACTGCATTATGACTCTGTCCATTTGTAGCACATTTGACAGGTTCTCAGTGGTACCTAGACCTCCAGACCTATTTGTAGTCAAGTGATATGTGCTGGCCTATGACAAGCTTCTTTAAATCACCCAGTAGAAGGTGTTCTCTAACAGCTGTGCTTCCCAGTCAGTGTGATTTATATTGTCTTCGTTGCAGTAGGTCCGCAGGGAGTGCATGGGTGTGGCTGCATTTTTACAGCTCCTTTTGGTCAGTTTCCTGGGTCAGGAATTTTGTCCTGTGCTCCCTGCACCCATGATTAAATCCAAGGATGCTGTCTTAAAGGAAAGATGTTATTATTTATGAATTTTACTGTAAAATTATATTCTGTTCAATGGTGGTCTTATGGGTGGAGGAAAAGAACTTCTATGCTTATTTTTTTGAGACTATGTCGATCATCTGACACTATCCCAGGATTAATATTGGTTAACTATCTCACTAATCTTTGCCAGTTATAAGGACAAAAGATGGTTAGTATACTAAGACTAGGAATTTTAAAAATGAATAATGTGTGTGACTTCTAAAGGCATTGTATTTGGATCTATAAAAGAATTCTGATTTTATGATAGCAACTTTAGCTAAAGTCCCTGAGATGCATCCCATGACGCATTTTTAGAAGTTATTACTTTTTTCCATATGTTCTCAGCACCCCAGAATGTGAGAGGTGGCAGAGAGAGGGAAGCTACACATATGGAACAATGCACGTATGAGAACACTGCAAGGGTTATTTCATTCTGGTGGAATTTAATCACTGTATCTCTAAGCCTACCCCTAAACCAAACTAGTTTTTGGAATCAGTGTCCTGATACTGTGCAATGTGTAGTGCACTTGATAGCTTATCTGTGGCAGCCAGACCTCCAGTCCTGCCTGTAGCCATGCAAATGGCCACAGGCCCCGGGCTGTGTGCACCTGTGTGCTTCTCAGCCCGAGTGGATCCAGTGCCTGCTTCCTGTTAGGGTGACCGCCGTGTTGGCAAGCAAAGCTGTACTTGAGTAACTTAGGATATATATTTTACTCCTTCTGTTCTATATGGAAAACCTCTAGCATTTTTGTATGACAGGTGGGAACATCTCTAATCCAAAAATTCAAAATGTTCCAAAATATCAATATTTTGATCATTGACTTCAGTGGAAAGTTCTGCATCTGACCTCATATGTGCTAAAATGCAGGCGCAATAAATGAATTATATAAAACCACCTTCAGGCTGTGTGAATAAAGTATATAAGGAACATGAATGAATTTTGTGTTTAGCAATGGTTCCCAACCTGTAGATATTTCATCATGTATATGCGGATACTGTTCCAAAATCTGAAAAAAAAAATTCCAAGTTTGCAGCACTTCTGGTAACTCAGACAAGGGATACTCGGTCCGTACTTTAGGGTGAGGGTTGGCGGATGGTGTGTGAACTTATGTACTGCTGTCTCCTAGGGTTCCACCATGTTTTTACTTGGTTTTTAAGGTACATAATAGCTTTTGGTTTTGTTGGACTTATCCATGCCCAGTTTTTTTTTTCAAAGCTCATGCCTGAGCCCAACCAAAGACTCTAATCTTACCCACTCAAGTATTTTCATGTCCACTGAATAAACACAATTAAACCAAACCATGTTTAGCATGCTGACTGGAAGATTTCCTTAAGGGCTTGCCAGTTACAATCCATGTTTCCTTATTTTATAGGATAATGTAATTTTTGAAAGACTTTCAAAAGATTCAAAGTACATGGAGGAAACATTATGCCACCTGGAGTACTTTGCTACAGAAGGTAAGTAAAATTCAAAAGTTTATTTTTGATCTTTGAAGCTCTACTTTTAAGTGTTTATGGCTGATGCTTGCCTAGGCAGTCCTGTTTTGAACAGACACATCATTAGGGCAAAATACTTGGCTTGCTTCACAGGAGTATATTCTTCACATGCCTACCCCGTCCCCTCTCACTGCCACATTTTGTGCCTTTGGCAGAGGCAAAATAAATGGCAAAGACCAAATTCAATTCCCCAACGTGACTCTGCTAATTTTAAGTAGAAGTGTGGAGTTTGCTTTGTGCTCCTTTCCTGTGTTTCTCTGTGCCTCTCCTATTATAAGCAGGAGAGGAGCTCTCTGCAAGCCCTGGAACAATGTTGGTTCAGATTTTCCTGCTAGGGGGTATGACGATAGCTGGTGTCTACTGCTGCTTTCACTCCATGGTGTGTTCCTGGGGCTGCATGAGAGCATTGGCACAGACGAGCATGTGCACATGTGTGCTTACCCCAAGGCAAGGCTGCCTGGAAACTACGATCTTTAATGTGATCCCATGTTGGGCTTTTTATTGCTGTCTTGAAACACATGTTTCACTTGAAGATTTCTGCTTCACATGTGTGTACTGTGCATGGCTTCTGCACCTTCTTCTGTACAACATTTATAAGATTTATAGAAAAAAAATTTAGAATACAGTAGAACTCTCTTTAAATTCCCTCTGCAGATGTGTGAATGCTGATTTAGAGTGGCCTGAAAAGCAGACTTTTCTTTTATTACTTGAGCATGGATATGTTAGAGGAAGCCACGTGGTGTCTTTTAGGATGTAAATTGTAGTATCTTCTCTGTTTGCAGGATTGCGGACCCTCTGTGTGGCCTATGCCGACCTCTCAGAGCATGAGTATGAGGAGTGGCTGAAGGTCTATCAAGAAGCCAGCATCATCTTGAAAGACCGAGCTCAGCGGCTGGAAGAGTGTTACGAGATCATCGAGAAGGTGAGTTCACAGGGGACAGCCTTTCTGGTTCTGCGGGAGGACATTATTGCCTGCTGAACAGTCTTTGAAGAGGAATGTGTTCCTACATAGCAGTGCTTTCTTTTTTCTAAATGTCTCCACGAACCTGTAGCTTTGAATCAGGTCTTTGCCTTAGAAACACTTAGCAGTCATAGGTTATCTGCAAACCACTAATGATGTCTTCAGAAATGTCAAGTAAAAAAAAAAAAAAGTAAGAAAAGAAAGACATACCAAGCAAAAACTGTATCAGTGACTTTCTTTGTTTGCCATAAGATTAAATTTCATAATATTAGGTCACCCTGTTGAGTTATATGGACCTATTAGATTATCTTTTTGAGGATGCTGTATAGGAGGCTGATTAGACCTTGTATATACTTATTCTAATAATATTTATGCTTTACTAGATACTCTAGAGCCTACTTTGATTTTTTTATGTTACTTTTAGTGATGGCTCATTTTTTACTTACCTAAGTTCCCTCAAATTTCAAAGCTAGGTTTCACCTTTTCCCCACTGATGCTAGGCACCGATTTTCGTTTTTGCAGTATTGGAGATTGAACTCAGAACCTTGCACTTGCCAGGCACACACTTATGCTACTGAGCTACCTCCCAGCCCCGTGGGCCAAATTTTATGACACAAGTGTAGAGACAAGTTTAGGCCGAGTTTAATTTCATACTGGAAATATCCAGAATTACTTTATGATTGGAAAAAGTAATCAGATGTGCACCAAGTGTATGTAGTACTCAGGAAGGCAGCTGGACTTTCCGGTGGTCTTGTCATAGAAAGCTAAAGTGCTGTGTCATAGAGGGACCTGGGGAATGCCTGGGGAATGTGTGGGCTTTCTGTGTGCCTCTCTGGAATCTGTCTGATGGTGGGCAGAGCCCAAGTGTCTATAGAGATTCAGCACATTGACACCCATCCTCACTGCAGCTGCTTGGAAGAGTACGACAAAGGGACATATTTTATACAACCTATCTTAAGACACTTCGGTGGTTTTCTGTTGAGGTAGTAAATGGTGCTAGAGATTCAACTCAGGGCCCTGGTGCCTGCTCAGTTCTCTCGCTGCTGTTCTTTCAGATGAGAGAATCACCTAAAATCAGTTCTCAGAAGTTAGATGCAGCATGATGCTTTACTTTGCAGTGACATGAGAGCAAGGGCTCATCCGCTGTTAACATCGGGACAGTCACCTCCTTGTGCACTCCTTCCTGCCATGCCTCAGGACTAAGGAATGAAAGATGAGTGCTAGTTTCCTGTGTGTGGAGCAGCCCCAGCATGGGGAAGAGTTTGGAATGCCCCAAACCTAGCTATCATTAATCACCTACAGACTTGGGTTTGGTGTAGAGAATTAAGTTAACCATCTCAGAACTTTTTGGTTGGCTTTGTCAGCATTGTCGTGAATTGTGACTGATCTCTAATTGAAGATGTTTTTTCAATCTAGAATTTACTGTTACTGGGAGCCACAGCCATAGAAGATCGCCTTCAGACTGGGGTTCCAGAAACCATAGCGACTCTGTTGAAGGCAGAAATTAAGATATGGGTTTTGACTGGAGACAAACAGGAAACTGCAATCAACATAGGTAATCAGTTTTTTAAATGGTTTCCTAGCACTGGTATTTCTTAAGTGTCTTGTAGATATACCTAAGTATTGAAACGACATAGTATAGAGTTCTTTACTCACAGGGTCAGAGAGTTTATCCAGGTCCAGTGAAAATGTTCTTCCACATACTGTCTGCCTGTTGCAAAGACTGAAACCATCGTAGCTTCCTGAAAAGAAACACACTTAGTAGAAAAAATTTCAGTTGGCAACTTTGATTTTTTACTGCTTTCTTCAAAACATTCCACTCCAAGAGGCTATTCCTAGATTTAAATGTCTACCATTCTCTGTATTTAGGTCTACAAGTTCTATGGGGCCTCACTACGTAGATCCGACTTGTAGTGATTCTCTTGTTTTCAGCCTCCCAAAGTGATGGAATTACAGGTGTGTGCCACTGCATTCAGTCTCAATCACTCTCTCAGCATGCCCCATGGGTAGGGCCAACACAGCAGGCTGGGGATCAAACCCTGGCTTCGGCGCTCTGCCTAAGCAGGTGCTTCAGTCCGCTGAGCTATCAGGCCAGCCCTACCACTATCATAACTGTAACCAATATTGGTAATTTTACCAGTGAATGTACTTTTTTGTGAGTTTCATATCTTCTTCCCTATCTTGGTTGCTCTTCCTTGCTGAGCTTCTGTGATGTGAAAATTGTGGAAAGGAAACAACTCAGAGTCATTATGTTAAGAAAGCACAATTGAAGCTTTAAAAGGAATGGAAGTGACTTTTTTTTTTAATCTAACTTTTTTTTTTCAATCTTATTACTTTATTTAATACCAGGTCTTGCTATGCAGCTCAGATTTTGCGGTGATCCTCTTGTCTCAGTCTCCCTGGTGCTGGGACTGCAGGCATGCACCATCGTACCCGGTTTCAGTGTCCTACTTGGTGCACTTGGGGTTCTAGGGTTGGCATGGTATATGGCATCTGGGATCGAACCCTGGTCCTTGTGCTTGCCAGGCAGGTGCTTAGACTGCTGAGCTATCTCCTCAGCTCTGAAAATCTAACCTTGATCATTTGCAATATTTTTAAATTATCTCTACTTTGATCACCGTTATAAAATAGCTCCTCCTACAGAAGAGGAAAAAATGAATATGGTTGTGTAATTGTGTATTATAATGTCTTTATGGAAACAGTCTCTTTTGTCGCTGCCCTTAAAAGAAAGGATACTAGAAACCCTCAATTCCAGGAAGTGTAGTTCTTCTTAAAGTAATCTCCTTGGGTTAAATATTTTGGGTTTGAGGCAACACTTTCCTCAAGACCTCCTCGTTTGAGTTAGCTCTGACCTCAGATAACCTCAGCTGTGGATAATATCTGCCCTTGGAATGAGTTTTATTTCTTGGAAAAGTATACAAATGCCATGTAATCATTTATTACTGATAATGGAATTCAAACAATTCTCAAGCAACAGAAGTTCAAGACACAGAGAATGATCTGTGATTTGTGAACATTCTTTGAGGTATCAGGTGTAGACCTTCTCTATGAATTTTGAATGTTGTTTGTCACTTGAGTGTAGAATTTGGAGGGACAGGAGTGTGATGGGAATTCAGCATAGACTCATCATTGCTGCTAGAAAATAAAACTCCAAGCATACACATCTACTTTTTGCATGCTTTCTATATTTGTGTATAAGTTGGCTCTTCAGAAGTTGTTGCTCATGTAAATTTGGCCAGAAAAGCCTAAGAGCCTATAGCAGATTTCTAACTGGTGGTCAACTTATTACACCCAGCTGAATTAGACTAGCATGCTACTGGGTGCAGTAGGCCTGTCTGAGAATTGTTGCCAGCAGCATAAGGGCAGAACAGGAGAAGTTGCCGAAATGCTATTAGGGATGCTGTTTGGAGAAGCCATTGGAGCTGTTGGAAGGAAGCTACTGGTTCTCTTGGGCTGTTCTGCTGGAGGACCTTGTCATGCTGGCTATCCCAATGAACTTTGGAGGAGCTTTAGGCCTCATCTTGAGCCTCACTTCCTGGCTCCAGAGGGGAACATGGTGCATAGCTTAGCCTCATGGAGAAGCTTGTTGCACTGGCTTTCCTGATGGGAACTCAGCTTTTCTCATTGCAGGAGGACCTAGGGACCTCACTGTTGCTGAGGATGGATGTGGTACTTTTTGGGGAGCTCTGGTGCTTACCTTGAGCATTGCTTCCTAGCTGTAATATAGATCCCTCAGCTTGGTAGCGCAGATCCTTTCTCCCACTGGCATAGACTTCCTAAATTCTACCCCTGACCTCTGGGCCTTTCCAGCACAGATCTGTCAAGCGGACTTGCACAAGACTTTGTTGTGGGCTCTAGGTCTTGGGAGACATTGTTATAAGCTCTAAGTTTTTATTTGGACTCATGCAGGATGTTAGGATCCAGGCTCTCAGCTGGAGTCAGTGTTTATATATGTGGACAAATGTTCTACACTTCTTGTATATAATTCGTGGGTGATTCATTATAAAATACTATTATAAAATGTGTCCTGTATTACATTGTTCCACTTGTGAGAACCCCAAACCATGACACAATCTGTGGTTCCTGTTATCCCTATAAAACATGACTGCTGGCCCCAAACACTGGAAATTAATCTAATATTATATGCTTTCTGCCCTCTTAAGCTGATGTGGAAAAAGTGGACATAACCCTTCAGGTTATAAACGAGTAGTAATGATAAGTTTTTACTTCCTGAGATCTTGAGAGCTCCTATAAACTCATGCTGTATGCATGCTGCTTGCTCTAGACTTAACTTCAGTCAACAATTGACTGTGTCTACTGCAGAAGCGTGTGCAGCACCTACAGGTCCTGTCACCCCACCCTTGGGGAGCACACAGGGAACTTGCTTTTCTTTTCTTTTTTACATCTGGCCCTATCAGTTTAGCTCAGTTGGAATAAATGTAAAGCAAGCAAAGGGCAGAAAATCAACCCTGAGAATACGAATGGGATTATTACTTGTAAAGGAAATTTTTGATTTCATTTAGTGAGCCTGTTCTGAGATATTTACATGAATGGACAACCATTCAAATACTTTTAAAAATACTGATTATCTTGTACTTTAGCAAGGCAAGTACAGTAATATAATATGTGTGAGGTTGGTGTCCAGGGTAATCACATCCATTAGCTGCTTCTTAATTGATCTTTCTTAGTGAATTCTTCTCAAGATCACTCAAAGGTGATTCCTCCTATTTAAAAGTGGATGATGTTGCCAAAGCCTTTATATTTATATTGGGAGTTTTCTCAACTTCTATTTTATCTACTGTTATCAGTCACATTCAAAATTTTTGATGTTACTATGTTTCTAATAGCCAGGGAATCAGAGTTCCTTGAAGAAAGGTGGTCTGAATTATTTTATTATTCTACCATTCAAACTCAAGCTTGTATTCCTGGGTAATGCGGAGGGATTCAGTGACAGCAGAGTGATATTGAGGATATCTGTTGAGCCTAGAAAAGATCAAGAAGGTTCAGGGAAGCATATCATCTAGACATTTCATTATAATTAGTGTTGAGTCACAAAGTGGCAGCTATCAGCAGCCTGAGATCATGCTCTGGACAGCGTGTGGGGCTTTGGGGTGTGTGCAATGATACAGTCCTTCTTCCCCTGGTAGCAGGAAGGTAATCTGCCTCCTAGGGCACTGTATATAGTAGTGCATTCCTTGTATATTTTAGGGCATCTAAAAGATATTTGAGAAGAGTAGCACTTAAGTAGTTTTCAGTGCTGATGGATGTCGGGGGAGAAAGTAAATCGGTAATGTTTGGCAAGTGCCACTTGCAAGTGTTTCTTGAAAGCTTTCTTTTCTCTAGTTGCATTGATTTACTTATAAAAGCTTCAATTTATACTTAAAAAGTGCAAAATTGGTCAGATTTTAGAGCAGTTGTGATTTAAATTTTTGAACTGAGGTGGTGCTACAACTTGTACTGATTCTCAGGACTCTTGACTTTTGATGCAGGGAATATTTAAAGAGATTCTCATAGCTTTCACAAAAACTGTTTTCTGAAATTTGAATTAGAAGACGTGAAAATGGTATATTTCATTCCATTTTAATGTGCATATATTTTTTAATCTAATAGCCTGGAAGTTGAGATTATTGATGATTACACTTTTAATTGGCAGCATTTTCTACTGGTACATATCATAAGAGTTTGTCTTTATTATTACTATTATTATTTTTTTACAATAGTTAATACACTGCATATTGTTGTCTTCATCATAGTTGTTCAGAGTACAAGATGTAGACATGATTTCTTATCTAAACATCACTAGTACGGAGCTTTCTTTTCATTGCACAAAGAGAAAGTAGCTGTATATATAATCCAATAGTCCATAACAGTAGTAGATTATCAGCTCATCTGATATTATCAGGGACTGTTAACTTGAGCCTTTATAACTCAGCATATTCATATGGCTTTCCTTTTTATACCTCATCGTTAGACTTTTCTGCTGGATGTTTAAGACCAAGATAAAGCAAGACCTATCTTACAAAAAAGATGTAACTTTTGTATCTGACAAGGTCAGTCAGGTCCTCTCAGAGTTTACTCTGCAGTAAACGAAACCACAGTGTACTGTGGTTTGCAAAACTTTTGTCAGTGTCAGCCATGTGGATGAATCACAGCCATTGCTTGACTATTTTGCTCTCTGTGGAAGCCTGAGAGAATGTTTTCTCTCTAGATGACTCTACTTAGACACACTGTACATCATCAGTCACTTTCCTCTGTGGCCCCATAATCTCCTTGAACAGGAAATTTGGAACTCCACTGAGTTATAAGCCATTACAGTACAGGTTCTTTTATATCCTGTGTTCTCACTGACCTTGAAGGGCTAGAGTCAAAATATTGGCTATACTGGTATGCCTTCTTTTTCTCTAATTATTTGGACTGCCAATTTAAGTTGTTAACCATCCAGAAGAGAAGGTTACTGATATTCTTCTGATAACTTAGGCACTTGAGCTTAACATCACTGTCTTTCTGAGTATCAAACACCTTAGACATGACATGAAACAGGTATTTTCCATTAATTGTT
>PVKN010019772.1:0-16223 GCA_004027915.1 Capromys pilorides | reverse complement strand
CAACAAAATAACCCTCTGACTTATAAACTCTTAAACTCAGAGAGGGAAAACAAAGGTTGAGAGATTAAGTGGCTGCTTCTGAGATACATTGTCTCCACAGGGACCGAGGAGCTACTTGACAGGTTTAAAGATTTTCACACCCTAGTCTCCAGTCGGAAGCTGGCATAAGAGAGGCTCCCCACTAAATGCTGCTTACTTTCTCAAAAAGACTGGCTCTGGCCAAGGTGAGGACACTTCTGGAAAACTGAGCAAAAAGGGAAAACCCACGGTATTTCTTCCTTTGCAGTCAACCACAGGTTTACTTTATAATGATGTATTTAAAAAAAAAAAAAAAACTTGCAGCTTGAAAAAATGGAATGCAAATAAAAGGTTTTCTTTGAGTTTGTTTTCATGGAGTTCAACTGGACCAGCCTATCACGCATTATTAGGGTGATCTTCGGGTCCTTCTGTTCCGCACACCCCACTCGCCTTTTCTCCCAGCCCCTCGACTGCACACACCCCCACTTGCCTGAAGATCTCCTGACTTGTCGCCAGCCATAGAGGCTCGAAAGCTCTGGTTGTTAAGCATAACGCAATGCATAGACCTGTCAGCCATAAAATTAAAAAAAAGCGACTTGGATTACTTGTATGCCTTCTTTTGTATCAATATACCAATTGTAAATAACGCTGATCAACCTTTGTAGAGAATAGTTTATACAGCATATTCTATTATTGCTGATTCTCAGTGAACTCTTGTTTTAAAAAGGAAAAAAAGAAATTTTCTATTTACACCTTCTATTTTGTTATGCTGTCGGCCCATGGCACTTTAACAAAACTCTGTGGGTTTTACGTAGCTGGTCAGTCATGGGATATATTAAATAACTTGTTGCACAGACAAGAATTTGCACCTGCTCATTGTCCTTTCCTACTACCGATTTTAGAATCTTTTCCAGAGGAATTTTGAAGAAAGCATGTCCAATCATTCTAAACAAATGCCACACTTGTGAGTGGGTTTCTTTTCTACGATCCATATTTTGTAACACTAAGTATTCTCCTTCTTCGTCCCGTACCTTTATGTCTTAGCACTATCAGAATCCATTCCATGCCTGTGATATTGTAAGCAGAATAAATGTCTGAAGTAGGTGTAAATAGTAAATTCTATGGCTTACAGTTTTAAAGGGAAAGAACAAACATGTATCTAGTGATACTGAGTGGGTCACCACCAGGCCTGGAAATAGTCTCCAGTGAGCGATTGTAATTTTTTTTTTTTTTTTGCTTTTTTTTTTTTTTTTTTTTTTTTTTTTTTTTTTTTTTTTTTTTTTTTTTTTTTTGTAATATGGCTTTGTAAATAAAATAATTTATATGTTTGTAAAACATTGTCCTTGGGTTTTCATACAAAGGGAATTTTGAGTGTTGCCTTTATTTCCTTGTGAGTGAAGGTTTTCTCACCTGAAGCGCCTTACCTTGGCAGCACGTCTGCTGCAAGAGATGACAGAAAGTAGAAGGGAAGACGGAGAATTCACTGTGCAGGTATTTGTGGGTCCTCCCCACTGGGCCTGCCCCTGAGCTAGGCTCCCTGTGCACAATGAGGGGAAACAGACACATTCCCGGTGGCTTTTGGGAAGCAACCCAGGTGGGGAGAGGGCAAATGAACACCCAGCCCGTGTGGAATTACTGATGGTGGCAGATGCTGTGAGGGGAAGGCTGCGTCCTGTGGAAGAGGAAGTAACAGTAGAAACTGGTAGAAGGGACAGGGCAGGGGTGGAAGAGGCGGCTGTCAGGAGCTCCCTCTGAAGAAGGGGCTGGAAGCAGAGATGGCCCAAGGATAAGGAAATTCTCGGAGGGCCCATTGTGGGCAGCGGGGGTGGGAGAGGCTGGGCGGCGGGGTTAAGATGTATTGAGTCAGCAAGGAGATGCCATTTGGTGAGAAACCAAAGTAGGAAGCGGAGCGGGGCTGATGCAGCGGTTTCACGAAGGTCAGAGATTATGCCTTGTGCCCTTCACGTAAGCAGCCGGAGCTGATCCCTGAACATGGTTCCAACTGAACTCAAAAGCCCACAAAATCATGAAAAGCGATCTAAATCTTCCATTCACTTCAAGAGTGCAGTGGAAATGCCCGTGGCTATGCCTGTCCCAAAAGCCACCAGGTATCTGAAAGACATCACAGAAGCAAGATGTGCCATTCCATCCCTGCAATGGTGAGGTCGGTAGGATACCCTGGGCCACACAGTGGGACGGGACCCAGAGTCAGTGGCCCAAAACGAGGTCTAAGCGTTTGCTGCAGCTGCTTGAAAAGGCAGAGTTCTGCTGAGCTGGGTTCTATGATCACTGAACACATGGAGGAGAATAAAGCAGCCCGGCATGCACAGTGCTCACGGAGCGTGCCAAGGTGCCCCCTGCTGCCCAAGAGCACGCTATCCCTACATCAGGCGAGGAGGGGGCACCTAAGAAAAGGATGTCCCAGAAGAATCCGAAGAAAGAAAAAGTGTCTAAGGATGCAGGCAACACAAAACAAATGCAAAGAAAAGCAAAAGAAAAAAAGTTTTGTTTTGTACACATATGTGTGCTCCGTAGACGCCTGAAAAGTCTAAGCTGTCACGTCAAGAAGGCCTGGTATGCGCAGCAGTGAGGCCAGCAGCATGGAGCGCTGAGGTGAGGTGCAGGTGTTATTCACTACGACAGGTATGAACAGGGTCCCCAGAGAGATGGTAACGGGAAACAAGCAGACACCCACAGATTCGGTAGAAGCTGAGAGCTGGCAAGGAGCCTGAAGATGAGCACAAAAAAATGGCTCCCTGGAAGCTTGGACTGGAATATGTTTCCAGAAAGACAAAGTCGGCTGACTCCAACACTGCTGCAAAGCACCAAAGGAGGTGCGTCTGGAGTTCTGCAGTTCAGAGTTCACTGGTGACTACTGGTTGCCTAGAATCTCCACACAAATTATCGAAACTTCAGCAGCTTGAAACCAAAACTTATTCTCTCACAGTTCTGAAGGCCAGATGTAGGCCAGATGTCTCTAGACTTGCGTAGTCTTAGGGGAGACTCCTTCCTTGTCTCTTGAGGTCCTGGGTGACTGCTGCCTTCTTTGGCATTCCTTGGCTTAGAGACCTATCCTTCGTTCCTCTTGTCTGCCTTCCCTCCGGAGTCCCAGGTCTCCTGCATCTTAAATCTCCACTGCTGCTTCTTCTAAGGCTGATCCCTGGGGATGCTTAACTTTATGATATCTGGCAACATCCTGTTCCAAATGAGGGGGCCTGCAGTTTAGCTCAGTTGTTTAAGCACCTGCTCAGGCAAACACATTCAGCCTCAGGGGACCGGGGTTCAATCAATCCCCAACACCACAAGCTTTACCCGACTGGCCCTTAAGGCAGACTGAGACAGCCAAAATAACAACAACAACAAAAAAGATCCCAAGCAAGTTCCTATTCACAGGTTCTGGGGCTCAGGACTCCGGTACATCTTTTGTGAAGTTATTGTGACCTTCATGCTACAGTGACCTTCATGCAGGTGTGATGGGAAAGGGGCTGGCAAAGCCAGACCGGAGTGTTCTGAAGATGGATGAGACCCAGGCAAGGGCATTCAGGAAGTATAGGCTGTCCTGAAGAGGTTAGAAGACACAGCATGTGTTGGGTTTTTTTGTTTGTGTTTTTGTTTTTCAAGGAAGGAGAGGCTAGATTATGATTCATATAATCATACAAGGAGTCACAGGAGAGGGAGAGGTGGGGAAACAAGAGAAAGGGGAGATTAGAAAGAGCAAAGTTGTTGGGAAGACTGGGGAGATAGCTCAGCAGTCTAAGCACCTACCTGGCAAGCACAAGGACCCCAGTTTGATTCCTGTTACCACCACCCATGCAGGCCTGGGAATCCCAGGTGCACCAGGCCAGCCCCAGAACCAAGCATAGTGCACACATCTGTAATCCCAGCTCTGGGGAGGCTGAGACAGGAGGATCACTATGAGTCTGAGCGGCATAGCAAGATCCTGTGCTAAATAAGTAAGTAAATAAATCCAGCCTGGATCTTCTCAGAGGATCACCCAAGTGGGAACCTGCCAACAGCCTGGGGGCGCTATGGTTACCCAGAAGATTCAAACCGAGATCTCATTGGAGCTCATTGATGCTGGGCAGCTCCCTTAATTAAAAAAATGGTGGAAATTTTTTTCTGGCTTTCCCCTTTAGCTTTCAGATATGGCAATGAGTTTTTCATCCAATGGCATCATCACAAAATCATCGGCTTCCTCTGCAATTGGAACAAGTAGCAACTATTAAAACAGGAACCTTGACAGTCTCAGATTAGGACTTCATTTTCTCCCGGCCTCCGTCACTTCTCAGGCTGCTGTTTCTGTCAGTCTTACCACTAACCTGCTACCTCCACCAGCAGATCTCTCCAGGCTCTGCAATAATCTGGACACTGTACTGGGTAGGTGACAATCCCAGCACAGTCTTGAAAGATGGCAGAGACAGAGCCCCATGAGAATGAAGAGGATGGGAGGAAAGAGAATGGAGACTGGGGAGATTCCACTGAAAGAATCTGATGCATATGTGACTTTGTTGTTCAATTTTTAATCAGCCTCTGGGTCTGCTTGGTACCATCAACTTCAAAACTTGGGGGTTGCTGCAGCATCCAGCAGAGAGGACGGCGAGCTCTGCCATGGGATGGATCCATGAGCTGGGGCTGCGGCCCCGCTCACCTGCGGGGCGCTTTGAGAACACTCCTGCCAAGCCATGCTGAGCCCAGCACTGCTTCACATTTTAATTAATGAATTGGCATTCAAAATAACCTTGCGAATTAAAGACGTGAATACAAACACACTGATTTACAGAAGAGCTAATACCTTAGGGGCCACAAGGGAGATCTCTGGAGAGCTAGCAACAGTCTCTTGACCTAAGAGCTTGTTAAATGAATCTAATCATTATGAAATATTTTTCAGATTGTATAGTTAAGGTATCTTCCCTTTACTGTGCAGTCTTAAATGGAAAAGTTTGAAAACACATACACACACACACACACACACACACGCATTCACACGCCAAACTTGGAGTGATCCTAGCATTAGCAGGAAGAAGAAATTTACAACCTGACTGGAGGAGAATCCCAAGGAGAAGCCTATTTCCTACATTTTCCTCCTAGAGGCAACAGCTACCACAGAGGTGGGCAGGTTGGAATTCCAGGTTGGAAAGTGGAAGGGGGGCTTCAAAGTTGCACATGAAGGGGTCGGGCCCCTCAAGGTCACCTTCATCCTTCATCTCCCTGGAAACCTGGGAGCTACTCTCCCTCACTGACAAGGGTCCTGGCACTGAACTAGATACTGGTTTTCTGGGAGGCAGAAGTTCAGGAACCAAGGCTGCCAAGCCCAGCAGGGAAAGTTATGTCTCAGGGACGGGTGGGGTGAGGCATGGGTGGTCTCTCTTTAGCACACACCTATCTGCAGGACTTTGCCTTGTTACGATGTACACCTTTTGCATTGGGTTTGTTGAGTTTAGGGAAGCATAATACCAGGGTGCCTAATGATGAAAGATAGAGCTGGGGCTGGGGGTATAACTTAAGGGCAGGGTACCTGCCTAGTGCATGCAGCTCTGGGTTTCATCCCCAGCAAAGAAGGGGGAGGAGAAGGAGAAACACAAGGGAGCCATTAGTTGATCGGAACTTCCTATTCACCAGTATACAGTGCAGTGTTTGGCTCTGTATTCTGAAGCTTAAAAAGACTGGATACACAGCCAGGCATGGCGGTGCATGCTAATCTCAGCACCTGGAAGGCTGAGACAGAAGGACCACGGCAAATTTGAGGGCAGCAAAGGCTACATAGTGAGTTAAAGGCCAGTTGTAACTACAACATAGCAAGACTTTGTGTCACCAATTTTAAAATAAAAGTCTTGGGGAAAACTGGATGTCTCCTTAAATTTCAGAAATTCTTGGAGCAATTCTCTTTTTTTATTCATTTTAATGAGAAAAAAAAGATGAAATAGTTTCAAAACAGGTTAGTAGGATAGTTATAATAATTAATACATTGCTGAGTGATTCTCTTTGATGTAAGCAGTCCCCACTGTATGGGCTGTGGTGTTTCTTTGGAACCTAGTATCATCCTCCACATAATAAAGGTGACACCAGAGGTGGTTAGGCTGCAGGACAGCCCACAGACGCCCCCGGCTCCTGCCATGCTCCCACAGTCTAACGCCAGTGCAGGAATATTATTTTGGGAAGAGCACTCTCACTTTTAGCCAGGGAAGACAAGACTGTGTGCCACCTGGCCTCAGGCCCAGCCATGAGAAAGCACACCCTTCCACTTTGCCATCTGCCATCGGCTAGGAGACTGAAGACTTGCAGCTGCCCCGAGCAGACTCCAACCCCGAACCACACCTGCCCTGCTCTCACATCCAGAGGAGGAGGGCTGGAGGACAGAGATTGCCCTGGTGGCAGGCAAGATGGTGCCAGTGGCACCAGTAGTAGTGGAAGTAGTGGTCAGAGTGCTAGTAATGGTCAGCTGGTAACACTGATGTGAACCTCATTCATATCCTTTCTAATTTAACCCCTCAAATGCCTCTATGAGATATGTGAGATTATCATCCCCTCTTACATACAAGAAAATCAAGTTTAGAAAGGTCCAATCATCTGTTCAAATCTCACAGCTACGAAGTGGGGTATAGTGAGTTCTTCTCAGTCCTTGTTGCAGTCCTTGTTGCCTGGGAAGTTTATGTTTGTTGTCCCATGGAAAAGTTACCGGAATTCTAGGGAGTTAATTCCAACCTACCACTTCCGGTACAACCTATGGTGACAATGAAGACACTAATGCATGTTTGTAGCTGTGCGGAACCAAGGGGTCTCAAGTCCAGCCATGACGATGGCTTCTGGAACAAAGGCCCAGACCTAAGGCCGAACCAGGTTTTATTCATTCATGAAGAATTGATTGGCTTGAAGATGAGTGACTGTGATAACGGCAGGAGGTAGGTGAGTGCTGTAGGTGAGCTGGGCTAGGTAGGAGGCCTGAGGTCACCTCTGCAATATGCAGAGGATATGCAGAAACGGTAGTCTTCAGGGGCCAGGGAGATAGCTCCGTGGCACAAGTGCCTGCTTGGCAATTGCAAGGTCATGAGTTCAAACCCTGGTCCCACCAAAAAAAAAAAAAGAGAGAGAGAGTAGTCTTCATTACACAATTGAGGTAGTATCTCAGATTTTGGGGTCAGTGCTTCAACTCTGATGTGCAATTGTTCAAGCCCCAGGAAGTCATAACCTCTCTCTGAATTCCAGCAGATAACTTGGAGCACTGGTTCTTCTTCCTTCCTCATTCTGTCTCACACAAAGGAGCAGTGTGTGGGTGTGGGGAAACACACCTGTCACCTTCAAAGACAACCATCAGCACTTCTAGCTGGACCGATATGCATTGCTTAAAGCCAGCTGAAGGGATAAGGAATAGTCCTAGTCAGCTCTGTACATGTCAATAGAGGGAAACAGGGTCAGGCTCAGCCAAAATGGAGACAATTGCTCCTCTTTCAAGAAGAGTGTACCAGGTGGTCTTTCTGAGAAACCTCCAGGGAAAAGGCCCTTGATTTCCTCAGATAAATTGTGTAAATGGGCAGATCTGAAGTTATCCTTTGTACTAATAATTTAGAAGCCTGAATTCCTTAATTTCATGCTGGGCTTTTATTCAGTGAACCTAGTGAAAGCTTCAACAGATCTGGTGTGTGTGCTAAGATCCAAGTGAAGGTTTAGGGTTTTTTTTTGTTGTTGTTGTTGTTTGTTTTATTTTTATTTGTTTGCTTGTTAGTTTGTTTGTTTCTTTATTTACTTATTTTATGGCTGGCTCAGCCTGCCCTGGTGGTGGGGCTGGCGCAGCATGTGGTGCTGGGGATCGAACCACAGTCCCTGCAGTTGCCTGAGCTTTCCTAAGCAGGCGCTTTAAACCACTGAGCCATCTCACCGGCCCCGTGAAGGCTTAGTTTATAAGCCTTCATTTTATATGATATCTTGCACTATAGAAGTAGACTAGGGCTGGGCAGATAGTTCAGTGGTCTGAGCTCCTGCCTGGTAAGTGCAAGGACCCAAGTTCAATATCTCATACTACATACAGCACTGGCCCCAAAACACAGTATGGTGGTACATGCCTCCAATCCCAGCAGTGGGGAGGCTGAGACGGGAGGATCACTACAAGTCTGAGCTGCATAACAAGACCCTATATTAAGAAAGAAAAAAGAAAGAAAAGAAGAAAGAGAAAGAAGAAAGAAAGAGAGAGAGAAAGAAAGGAAGGAAGGAAGGAAGGAAGGAAGGAAGGAAGAAAGAAAGAAAGAAAGAAAGAAAGAAAGAAAGAAAGAAAGAAAGAAAGAAAGAAAGAGAAGTAGCCTAAAAATCAACTAAAAGGGAGGAGGGGGGATAAAAGCAGGTAAAATCCAAGAAAGGCCTAGGGCTGCTGATAGTGCTGCACCAACACCAGCCTCAAGATGCTGTGGTTCTGCAAGACATCAGCAGTGGAAGGAACTTGTGGAGGGGCACATGGAGCTCCTGATCCGTTCTGCAACTTTCTGTGTACCTTAATGTCAAAAGCTAACAGGCCAGATAGCAATGATGTACCAAAAGGCCAGCCATAGGACCTTTGTCCCAGTTGTCCTGGCCTCCTTCGCATGTGGCCACTCCCTGCCTATTCTCTACACTTCTGTTTGTTATAAAATGGAGTTAAATTTGGGGTTTTAAATGTTTTCAGGGCTGAGGATGTGGCTCAGTTGGAGGGGGCTTGCCCAGACTGATCAGTGTGCTTGGTTCCATCCACAGTGCCACTATTAAAAAAAAAAAAGTTTCATTATTTGAAGTTTTTTAGGCCTGGGAAGAGTGGAATAGACCTTCTGAATACTTCTGGAGCTTTCTCAGATACTGAATGTTATCCCTAGACAAAGACTGAGATGGGAGCGTGGAGACTTGCTGAATCTGGTGCAGCTCTCAACGTTCCCCAGCAGAAGAAGGATGGTGGGAGGATGGAGAAATCAACATAAGCATTCGAATGCAGAAAGCTGAGGTCTGACGGAGCCCTCTTCCTGGGTGGGAGAAAAGGAACTGCTCAATGAGTGCAGTGCATTCACTTATACATTTGGCAGGTCAGTGTCTCATGACACCCCTCTGCCGAGTGCTCTGTTTGCTTGGCTTGTTTCGGGTGCAGGTGCGTGGTGTTCCTGGGCTGGAGCAGCTTGTCCATGAGGCTCCCCTTGGGTGCTCTGTGTCCTTGAGGCTGGCCTTGCTACAGGCCACACGTGTGCCTGATCTCCAGCTTCAGCTGCTCCAAGAGACTCCTCCACGGAGCTACGTGGACCTGTAAAAACCTGGTTTCAAAACTAAAACCACACTGCTGAGCTTCACCTCATGCTCAGCTTTGTGGCATCACTATTATGCTGTGTGCTGTTAAAATAACATGAGACCCAAGGGAACCTCTAAAAATGCTGCTCACCAATAAAGCAACCTGGTGACAATGAAATGATTGGGTGCCAAGCTTTCTGTCTCCCTCAGAATTTATCTAAGATGTTACACGTATAATAACTACCTTTCCTTCCTCCCACATTGTCAGATAGAGCCAAGAGCCTGATGTTTTTAGAAGGTGGAGTACAGGGCTGGGAAGACAGCTCGGCAGTCTAAGCACCTGCCTAGCAAGTGCAAGGTCCTGAGTTCAATCCCGGCACAAAAAAAAAAAAAAAGGTACAGTACAATATCTAAAATGCAGCACCTCTCCCCACCCACTAACTTTCACAGGAAACCAAGCTGTATAATCTGTGGACATAGGCTGCTGGGACTCTAGTTAGTCACACTGTTTTCTTTAACAGCAAACACTATAAGCATGGCACCATCTGAAGAGCTTCGCACATACTGTTAGTTCATCTAGTCCTCAAGACATTCATCACGAGGTAGGTTCTCTCCCCACTGTATCCATGAGGAAACTGAGGCACAGAATTCAGGTCTGTCCAAAGTCATGCAGTTATTAATGACCACTAAGAAAACTGAGGTTAATGTGATAAGGTTTGGTTCCAGAGGTCACTGTACTATTTACTCTAATACCTTGCCTCTCTATGAGTTTTCTCAGAAAAACTGATCTGTTATATTTTTCCCCTTCATATTTTTTTCCAGTGCTGGGCATCAAACCAGAGCCACATCTCTGTGGTATAAGCACTCTACCACAGAGCTGTACCCCAAGCCCTTAAATCCTTCTTCTACGCAGCAACCAAACTGAAGCATCTCTCACTTGTCCAGCCTGAAATGGAAAAGGGGGAGGAATTCTCATTCCCCCTCTGCCCTTTATACTCTCCCTTCCCTGCTGCCACAGGTCCCCACTAACTCTACACGGTAACTTCAGGGCAGGCAGGTGGAATGACAAGATGACCTGATGCCATAGCCCAAGCTCTTATGCTAGTGGTCCAGAAATAGAGTGACCAGATGTTCTGATTTACTAAGGAGCTCATCACTAAGAGCTTCCTGCTCAGCCAGGGTGGTTGGTCACTCTGCCTTAGAACCATCCAGGAGTGGTAATAAATTAGTAGTAGCTGACACAGCACTGAACTTTCTACCCCAGAATAAATTAGTTGCTTTCTGGGGACAGATGGGCAGGCACATACCCAGAGGCTCCTCAGAAGCCAGTGAATCCTGGGTGAGAATGATACTGAATCTGTACTATACCAAGCATGAGTGGGCCCCTGCCAGACATGGTGACCTCAACCGATATCTCCCAGCTCACACACCGGCTGCCATGTAGGTCTCAGTCCTGCTGTCCCCTGGAATCACATAGAAGGTTGCAGATATCTTAGTACACCTGTAATCCCAGAGCTTGGAAGGCTGAGGCAGGATCACCATGACTTTGAGACCAGCCTGGGCTACATAGTGAGTTCAAGGCCATTCTAAATGGCAGTGAGAGCCAATGAAAAAAACAAGGAAAAAAAGATCTGTACATGAATGTTTCTATCAGCTTTATTTATAATAGCCCCAAACTGAAACAGGAGACCACCCACTCGGGGTCCCCCTCCTATCCCTCAGGCAGGAGCTTTCTTTCTTTTTTTTTTTTTTAACAAGAAATAACAATACGATAGTTTTAAAACACGTTAGTAGTGCATTCATAATAATTGATACATTGAATATTGTTGTCCTCATAGTAGGTATACAGAGCACAGCATGTAGACATGATAAATTTTCTAATTCATATTAGTAGGGGAGGAAAAAAAGAAAAAAACAAAAAAAAATTTCTTCTCTTTGTATAAAGAGGGAGTAGTTGTATACACAGTCCAACGTTCCATAATTGCAGTGGGTTACGGGTGAAACTGGTAATGTTGGAGGCTGTTGGTATAAGCCTCTTACAGCTCATCATACTAGTCTAGCTCTGTGTTCTATGCCTCGTAATTAAGCTTTTCTGCCGGGTGATTAAGGCAGACAGGAGCTTTCTTTCCCTCAATAAATATGTTCCGCTCATTAAAAATAAATAAATAAATACTGAAACAACATCCATGTCCAGCCATAGATGAACGGACCCCAGATTGTGGTACATTCACAGAACAGAACCTTATTCACTAATGAAATTTTTAAAAAACAAAGTGCTGATATGTAGGGATCCATTGGTCTTACTGCGAATAGTTCTACCCTGGGGAGATACGGCGGTAGGAATGACAAAGATAGACAAGACGAAAAGCTGGGCTAGGTCGTGGCCAGTCTGCCTGAAGGGCAAGACTAACTCAATGCACAGGAAAACGATCCTTTATTTATACTTCTGAGAAGTTTATATCACATGACACAAGGCTGCCCAGCGACCAATAGCTGGCCTGAACCAAACAGGATGTTTTGCTCAACACTAGGGTAGCTTGTTTGCTTTAGGCACTGAGGCCCAGTCCCACCTACACACACTTGATCAATTTCACGGCTTCCTGCAGCTCCCAATACTGATATATGTAGCAACATAAGTGAATCTCAAAAAAGTACAAGTGTTGATTGAAAAAAGCCAAGCCAAAAGAGTGCGTACTACACATTTCCAATCATACAACCAGCCTCATATACACACAACAGTATTCCAGTGATGTAAAATTCCACGAACCGCAAGCTAGCGTGCAGTCATGGAGAGCCGTGCTTAGGTTGCCTGTGAGGGAGCTGGGAAGCCGGGTTAGGGATGGCCTTGCTCGTCATCTTGCTGTGGCCTCCGTGGCTCTGTGGATACACCACGATGTACCAAACAATATACTTGCAACAAGTGCAGTATGTTAAATATCAGTTATACTTTAATAAAACTGTTAAATTAGCAGCAGCAACAAAGCTGCTAGGTGTAGGCCCCATCACAAGAGATTCACTGTGCCAGGCCCGGAAGGGGCACCTAGCCTCTGTGCTTCCCGATGGCGCTGCATTCCGCACCCCTAGCTGAGCACCCCGCATGCCTGTCTGCTGCACAGTTACTCTTGCCAACCACTGCTAGACTTGGGGACATCGGGAGGAGGGAGGAGGAGGTGGAAGAGGAGTGGCTGGTAAGAAGCACTGGATGCTATTACACAGGAGAATGAAGCCCACGCAGTGACAGAGAAACAGTGGGCTCCACTAGGTGGCATCTGGACACTTTAACAGGATTTGCACGGGCAGCAGAGATTCAGGGCGCCATCCCAGAGCTGTAACAGAGAGCAGGCCAGGTCCTTCCCTTCCCTTAGCAGCAAAAAGCACGGATTGGTTGGGACAGAAACTGAGGAAGACGTGGGTGGGATCCCAAACTCTCCTCAGCCTGACTGAGGAGACAAAGGCACTTAGATGACTGTACAGGGCTCCCTGGGTGCTGCTTAGCTGTGTCACCAGGTCCCTCAGATTAGGCAGCCATGCCTCTGTGAGAGAGGTTTGAATGAGGGAGATGAGACGGCATGGCCCTGCCAGTCTGCTTACAAGAACGCATGAGGGCCTTCACGGGGGGTTGAGGTGGGGAGCTTGCAAAGGATTCTGCCATTAAAAAGTGGCTCAGTACTGTCCCACATACTCTTAGGAGACCCCCTTTTTATAAACCCAGGCCAGCTTTACAGAGGTGGGCATGCAGTTTTCAAATTTCTCAAAGAGCCAGCACCTTCCCTTCCTGGAACACCTCCTCTAGACTTTGAGAAGACATCCACTTCTTTCTTCAGGGAGTGCCAAGGAGCCAGTGTAAGCTGAGCACCTAATTCTCCTTGGTACTCAGAATACTCATCCAAAAAGAGCTTTTCTAGCTTGCCAGGTAGCTCAACAATCTCAGCCGATCTAGTCCCCACCATGCCCCACCACCACCTTGGGTGCTTTCTGCTTTGGACGTGGTTCTGCCTCCAGGCATTGATGTTGCAGGTCCTCTTATTTTCCTTTTTTTTTTTTTTTTTTTTAATACTGGAAAATTATTTTTACATAATTGTGAGGTTTAAAAGTTTTACAAAATCCATATTAAAAAATCAAAAGCTGGCTGGATGTGATGGCACTTGCCTATAATCCCAGCATTTAGGAGGCTGAGGCAGGATGATCACCATGAGTTTGAGGCCAGTTGAGCGTACATAGTGAGACTCAAAACAAAACAATCAAACAACTACAAATTCCATTAGAACCAGCTGTTCCCTTCTAGGACTATTCCCAGAAGAATTAAAAGATGCATTGCACTGCTAACACACATACCTGTGTTTATAGCAGCACAAGAGCGAAATCTTGGCAGTGGCCTGTTTGTTGATCAACAGATAAGTGGATGAAGGAAACTTGGTATTTATACACAACCGAGTGCTACTTGGCCATAAAGGAAACTTAAGCCATTTGAGGGAAAAAAGATGCACCTGTCGAACAATGTTCCATGAAATAAATCAGACACACAAGCTTAAGTAATGCATGTTTTCTTATATTAAAAAGCCAAAATATATTTTTAAAGAGCAAAATAAAAGACGATAGGAAATAGAGAGATCTTTTGCAAATGGGGGGGGGGGGGACTAAGAGATGGGGGAAATAAAAAGCAGGAAGCCATGTCGTATTCCCCAGGAGGGCTCCAATGCAAACCTGTACTAATGAGAATAAAAACTTTAAAAGGCGGGCGGGGAGATAGCTACATGGCACAAGTGCCTGCCTGGCAAATGCAAAGTCGTGAGTTTGAACGCTGGTCCCGCAAAAAAAAACTTTAAAAGGGAAAGTAAAATAAAGCAACAAAGGGCGGTGAGATGGCTCAGCGGTCTAAAGCCCTTGTTTAGGCAAGCTTAGACAATCGCAGGGACCGCGGTTCCACCCCCGGTACCACATGCTGTGCCACGCCTGCCTCGCGGGGAAAGCTAAGACAGCCATTTAAAACAAAAAACAAAAACCAGCAACAAAACAGTCTTCAGGCAGGGTACAAAGGCAGCATACTCGAGCTCGGGAGCCAACCGACTGGAACCTTCCGGGCCAAGCCGCAGCCAGCACCACGCACGCCGAAGCGCTCGTTAGGACTCCGCCCGACACGCCCGGAATCACACAAGGTCCTCTGCTAGCAGTTCACGGCCCTTGAGGCCTCAGCACTGGACCACCAAGTAGTGAGCGACCACTACCGAGGACGCGCAAAGGAAACCTGCCCTGTCCTCAGCCCCAAACTGCGAGCTCCGGGTCCGCCCGGACGTGGTCACGTGACCGCGCCGGCGGGCGGGGGCACAGTCAAGCGGTTGGGACGCCGCCTGGTCGCCTAGCAACGACCAGGACGCTGAGCTATGGAAGCGCTGAAGAGCAGGGAGCTTCAAGCCAGAGACTATTTGGAAAAACATCGGATCATGGAGCTGCTGAACCACCTCACCAGTGTCCTCCTCTTTGTTCGGCCTCGTTAAGTATCTTGCCTGTTAATTGGCTTTGTCCCCAAAAGTTCCCCGAGTTGCCCGGCTTCGCTCGCTAGTAGCTCCTCCTCCACACGCCACTGCCTAAACCCAGGAGCTGCTTGGCGACTGGCGACTGTCAATGAAGCCAGCCCCATAGAGCGACCCCGCTGTGCTACGCGCTGCCAGGAGCAAGGGAGTGGGGCTGAGAGAGTGGCTGGCATTCTGGCTCCTGCTCACTCCTTAGTACTCGGTGTGTGTGGTGGTGGTGGGGGTATATATACTGACCTTGAACTCGCTTTGCAGCCCAGGCTGGCCCCTAACTTGCAATGATCCTCCTGCCTCAACCTTCCCAGTGCTAGGATTACAGGTGTGCATCACCATGCCCAACTCAAAAATTTTTTTTTAAATTATTTTTAAAGAGCTGGGGATGTAGTTTAGTGGGAAGGCTCCAGGTTCAATCCTCACTACAAAACAAAAACAGAAAAATGAGACAAAACAAGAAAGATGTTACTGTGAGAGTGATTATGGCCAGGTGTGATGGTGCAGGCCTGTGAGGCTGAAGCAGGAGGATTTCGGTGAGTTGGAGGCCAGCCTGGGCAACATTGTTAGTTCAAGGCCAGCCTGAACTACTTAGGGAGCCCCTATCTCTAAACAAATAAACAAAAAGACAAGTCCCCCAAATGGTTGTATGTTTTCCCCAGGATGCACAGTCAGAACTTGCAGCCTCCACATGGCGTGCCCAACAATGCCAGCCTGGTGGTATATTATGCTGACTTTTGGAGGTGCTTTAAGAAGTTAATGTCCTAGGGGCCGGCGAGATGGTTCAGTGGTCTAAAGCGCCTGCTTAGGAGGGCTCAGGCAACTGCAAGGACTGCAGTTCGATTCCTGGCACCACATGCTGCGCCAGCACCACCACCAGGGCAGGCTGAGCCATCCACAAAATGAATAAAGAAACAAACAAACACAACAAGCAAACAAATAAATAAATAAAAGTAAAAAAAAAAAAAAAAAGAAGTTAATGTCCTATGTCATGTCCCATATTTTTTATTTTTCTTGTACTGGTGGTTGAGTCCAGGGTCTTGTACATGTTAAGCAAGCATTCTACCACTGGCCCACATCCCCAACCCTTCTTCCCTCCTTCCCTCTTTTTTTTTTTTAAATTTTATTTATTTATTTGTTTGCTTGTTGTGTTTGTTTGTTTCTTTATTTATTCATTTTTGTGGCTGGCTCAGCCTGCCCTGGTGGTGGCGCTGGCGCAGCATGTGGTGCCGGGGATCGAACTGCAGTCCCCGCAGTTGCCTGAGCCCTCCCAAGCAGGCGCTTTAGACCACTGAACCATCTCGCCGGCCCTCTCCTTCCCTCTTTCTTTGTGTTCTCTTCCCTCAGCCTCTTGAGTAGCTGGGATTACAGACATCTAATTCTTTTTTTTTTTTTTAAATTTTTATTTATTTATTTATTTGTTTGCTTGTTGTGTTTGTTTGTTTCTTT
>PVKN010019771.1:0-16223 GCA_004027915.1 Capromys pilorides | reverse complement strand
TTTTTTTTTTTTTTTTTAAATTTTTATTTATTTATTTATTTGTTTGCTTGTTGTGTTTGTTTGTTTCTTTCTTTATTCATTTTGTGGCTGGCTCAGCCTGCCCTGGTGGTGGCGCTGGCGCAGCATGTGGTGCCGGGGATCGAACTGCAGTCCCCGCAGTCGCCTGAGCCCTCCTAAGCAGGCGCTTTAGACCACTGAACCATCTCGCCGGCCCCTGTATATTCCTTTTGATGAGCCCATATCTTAAGATTTTATTATGACTGGTACATAGTTGTGCTGGATTGACTGATTAGTTATGGGACCAGTGATGATAGTGAAAAGATTTTTTTCCCATATCTCAGTGAATTGTAGTTTTATGATGGATGCCTATCTGAATCATAGAACTATTTCTTAGTGAGGATCTCAGTTTTTTTTTTTTTTTAAATTCATTTTGTAGTTTAATAATCCTTACTTTAAGGGGACATTTCTCTGTTTAGGCAGCATTTCCCATGTTCAGTGTGAACAGTTTCCTCATATCTGACCAACTGATTCCCTGGTCTTTGAAACAGCTGTCATCATCTAGTCATTGTCTGTTTGTTATGGCCTTTCATGGAATAGAAGATTCACTTGTTCTGTCAGGCTCATCTGATCCCTGGTTTGATATAGTTGGAACTATTAAGTTAACACTATGCAAAAGGTTACCAACACTTTTGCAGAAAAGCTGCTCTGTTTTATTTCCATGCTCTTGGGCTGGTAACCAGGGACTAAATTTCTTGAATGTTTCTTTAAAAGATTGGTCTAAAAAGGTTTGTTGTATTCACCGGATCCAGGTAGGTGTAAGAGGACTGGGCCTTTTTAAGATTGGATTGCTTCTTGTTCTTATAATTTAGATGCCTGCAAACATTTTTGAACCAAATTTGCACCTTCTGAATATCTCTTTTTCTTTTTCTTTCTTTTTTGTGGGACTGGGGTTTGAACTCATGACCTTGCACTTGCCAGGCAGGCACTTGTGCCATGGAGCTATCTCCTTAGCCCCCCTCGTTTTCAGCTAATTTGGAGTTTAACAAATAAATCAGTAGAGTTTAAATTTTTGTTTGAGTAGAAATCATTGAGCTCATTACCAGTTATTTCATCTTTTTCTCTCTAGTGAAAATGATATTTTTAACAATACATTTTATATTTTTATTGTTTATAAATAGAAATACTATTGATTTTTTTTCATGATATGGTCATCAGCCAGTGTACTGTATTCTCATTTCTAACAGCATTTTAGCTTTTTTTCTTTTGAGTTTTATAGATGCAGCTATACTGTCTAGATGTATAGATTTTTTTGCCTTCTTTCTCATGGAAGATTTCAGAGCTCACAGAAGAAAAGCATGGGCTCTGGGACCACCCCTGTGTCACTTAAGCCCGTGTTTATAACCCCCTGGCTAGCTGTGTGACTCTGGGCAAATTATGATGATTGTAATGTCTGTGTCTCTGTGTCTGCTCATCTGTGGGGTAATGCTACTACCTCATAGGATTGTTATGAACATTATGTAAACTAAATGATTTATAAATCATTTAAGACAATGTCTGACACATAGTAAGCACCATAAAAGTGTTGGATAAATCAAAAGGATATCTTTTCCATTGCATTTGGTAGTACTTCTAAATCATTACTAAAAAGTGGTGATGGACTTTTTAAAATTCCTTCTAGACTTACTAGAGATTTCTCTCTCTCTCTCTCTCTTTCTCTCTCTCTCTGTCTCTCTCTCTCTCTCTCTTTCTTGGCAAGAGGGTCTTGCTATGCAGTTCAAGCTGGCCTTCCACTCACATTGTGGCCTGGCTGCCCTTGAACTTGCAGCGATCCTCCTGCCTCAGCAATTACAGGTGTGTGCCACCATGCCCAGAGAAATACTTCTGTTTCCTTGGTTTACTATTTCAGTAGTGTTTCTAGTAATACATGGGAAAATTATGAGCTGTTGTCAAATTTTGTGTTTTTCAACGATGTTGATTGAATAGTTATTGCTTCTATTTTTCTCAGGATTAAAAATCTGAAGTGATTTTAAAATTTAGTTGTGTGCCTTCTTAGCATCAGTTGAGGTGCACATAATGCAACTCTTTGAGTAATTATTATAGGGTTATTGTATTTGTTTATGAATAACTCTCCTAATATACAACTATCCTTGCACAACTAGAATACTATGTACCTGTAGCTTATCCTTTCTTTAGTGCATTTTGGTCTGTCTTGGGCATTTCATTAAAAGTTATAGGTGAGATTTGCTGGTCTGAATGCATACATATAATACATGTATATATGCATTTCTAGGGATTAAATCCAGTTCCTTGCAGATGGAAAGCAGGCAATCTGCTACTGAGCTACACAACTGTCCTTCAACTTTTGTTTTCCAGTATTAATTTTTAAAATTTTTTGTGATGCTGGGAATAGAATGCAGAACTTTCAGCATGCTCAGAATGCATGTTAAATGAGACTTTTGAACTGAACAATATAAATCAGTTGCCTTATATTTATAAATGATGAGAGTGGCTTGTTCATAGCTTTTTAGAGTGTCAGTTACGTGAGGGTAAGGAGTTGTGGTTGTGCCTTGGATAATAATGATGCAAGTTGAGCTCATGAATTATAAAAATCTACCACTCTTTGGTATGTTGTATATAGTGAGGGAGGCTACCAGTGTGTGGGAAAAAGGGAGCAATGAAAACTCTTCTCTCTCAATTTTGCTATCTAAAACTCCTTTAAAAATAAAACCCAGTAAAATGTTTTATTCTGATGTTAGATGTCATGTAAGTAAAATGCACATTTAGAGAATACATCAAAGTGCTTTTAAAGACATTTAAGTAAATGTTCAATAAGTGTTGCATCATTATGATCCAAGTCCATAGTTTCCATAACTCCGTGGGTTTTGACAAGTGTGTCATTGCTCTAAAAATCCCTGTTTACTTTTCCTCAGTCCTGTAATGCTGACACCTACTGAACTTTTTATTGTCTCCACAGTTTTGTCTTTTCCTGAAGGTCATATACAGTAAAGTCTTGATTTGTGTGTATGATTTGTTCCACAAATGTGCTTATAATCCAAAATACTTGTATATAAAAGTGAATTTCCCCTGAAATAATGGAAACTGAGAAACCAAAAAATTCATATAAACCTGGACTACAAAAGTGAGTTCAAGGCCAGCCTGCACTGCATAGCGAGATCCTGTCTCAAAAAGACAAAAAAAAATTCATATAAAATTATTAAAATAGTATAATGTAGTACAAAATAATCAAGTATAAATATAGAGAAAAATTACCCAGCACCTCCCTTTGAAAACCTACATGGCTGGTGTGAGGTAGGCAAGGGAGAGGTGAGTTATTATGTCTTTGTCACTAACAGAATGACTGCTATTGTGTAGCGTCTTTTTCTTTATTTTTGAAGGGGTTTTATTTTTTTTTTTTTGTTTTTTGTTTTTTTTGTGGTACTGGGGTTCGAACTCACGACCTTGCATTTGCCAGGCAGGCAACTGTGCCACAGGGCTATCTCCCCAGCCCCAGGGGTTTTAGATATATAGCAACATTGAGAGAAAAGGAGAGTTTTCATGACTTTTCATAAGGAACTTATCCAGTGACATTTAGTTTTGCTTCCTTTTAAGCATTTTGCAGAAATGTGACATTGCGTTGTCATTCAATGTGTTCATTGCTCACACTGCTCACACTACTACAGCCTGATTGGGATGGTGCATTTCTATGAAATGCTTCAGTTTCCCATGTTTTACACATCTCCCTAATCTCATTTTGTTGTTGTTGCTTGTTGTTGTTTTTTTGTTTTATTTATTTGAGATAGGACCTCACTTTGTAGTGCAGGCTGGCCTTGAACTCACTGTTTCCTAGGCTGGCCTTGGACTTGCTTAGATACTCCTAACTCAGCCTGCTGAGTGCTGGGATTGCAGACATGTGCCACCTCTCCTAGTTCCTAATCTATTTAAAGTGAGGGATTCCTTTGCCTTTTTTTTTTCTCTGTAGGTGAGAGCTCTTTGAACCTCTTACTGTTGGAAGGTAGTCATGCACAATCTCACAGGACGGGAGAAAGGCAGGGAGGGAAGGTGGGAGTGAGGGAGAGAGATATTGAGGGGGAAAGGTAGGAGGAAGGAGAGAGGGGAGACATAAGAACCATTGATCAGTTGAGATGTGACATTAGTTATCACATACTACTTGTATTGCAAGATATCTCACATTTATCGAGTTAAAATTTGTTAGAAATGTTTGTCTTGTGGAACACTCACAAAATAAGTTATTGGCAATCCAGGTTTTAATATGTGGAATTGTACAATATGAATTTTTTTCAAGCACCTTTTGCTTAATAGTATGATTGAAGATTTTTCCATGCCTTTTTATAGCTTACAAGCTCATTTGTTTTCAGTGTTGAATAATATTCCATTGTCCGGATGAAATGTTAGTGCTCTTGAACAGCTGCATGATTTCCCTGAATGTAGTTTGTGAGCCAATTAATACTTACTGTAAGACAGCAAAAACATTCTCCTTGGCTCTAGGAATACAGCACTGATTAAAATTGAGAAGAGCTGTATCTGTGCTTATATAAACTGGCATAGCTGCCAGCAATCAACAGATACCTGGCTGAATGTTGTTGAAACATTTGAATATTTGCTCCTGGCCCATCAGCCCATCTGGAGATTCTTTTGTCTTCATGAAGGAATTCCAAATGTGTTAATATGCGCTTATTTCCACTAGGTGGTGGTAGGGTCACATATACCAGATGGTGGGCAGCATACTTAAGTCCCTAATTGTTTGCTTATAAACAGTTTTTTAAAGTTAATTTAAATATTTATATTAATCCACTAGAATGTAATAGTTACAGTGAGCATTTTAAAACACATTCTCAGAGTAAATCTCAATACATATAATTTCTTAAATTCTTAACTTTGTTTTCCTTTGTTTAATAGCGAAACATTTTTTAAGATTCAAGTGCATGATAGGTCTTATCTTGGTGTTGCAGATTTAGAGTTAAATATGATTTCTTTTTTTGTCCTGAGATGTTACAATTTAATGAAGGAGGCAAAGTGAAAAGAGATCTATTCCATGTAATGTCCCTTGTGTACCATTGGGTGAATTTTAACAGAGTATACCTGTAACCTAAATTCCCTTTAAGTTATCATAACCCTTTTTGGGATGACCATGTGCTGGCTGAGTAATTTGAGGAAGCAGAAAAGCTTGAGAAAAGAATGTAAGTGATTATACCCAGAATTTCCTGAGAGAGCCTAGTTTCTTAAGTTTTATTTATCAGTGCAAATTCAGACCTAGTGTGTCCTGGATATGCTTGGATTCTGTCCATGTGGCTTTTTTTGAAATTAAAATTAAAGAAAAATCATTCATTCATTCATTTATTTATTTGGTACAGGGTCTTTCTACACAGCTTGGAGTTGTAGTGATCCTCTTGTCTCAGCCTTCACAGCGCTGGGATTACAGACTTCACCACCATGCCTGGTTTCCACGTTTGGCTGTGCCCAGAGTTCAGGGGCAAAATGGCACATGATCTTGGGGTTTAAACCTGGGTCCTTGCTCTTGCCAGGCAGGTGCCCAGACCGCTGAGATGTCTTCCCAACCCCTGTCCATGTAAGTTTATATGAAGTTGCTCTCTGGTTTTCTGTTACTTGTGAGAACGGTAAAACACTCATCCTTGTTTTTGAGGGACTCCATACTTCTGGTGAGATAACTTAAAAGAAATAAACAGACAAGTTCCCAGCTTGGTAGCAATAGGTTATTAAATCATAGGATTAAATATTTTAAAGATGATGGCAGCAAACTTTATTGAGCACTTAGTTTGTGACAGACAGCCCATCCCTTTTTTGTTTGCTCATCTTCTCTTCTTAGGGCAGCTGTGGGCAGCAGGTGATTGTTGTTCCCTCATTGAGGACATCAGGTGAGCATACTGATGCACAAAAACTAAAGAACTTGGATGAGGTCAGAGCTGTAGGAGTCAGATCTTGAAATCCAGATCCCTCTCCCTCTAGTTCCAGTTCCTCCTCCTCCTGTACCATGCTATCTCAGGAGAAGGAATTGTGTTATGGAACAAAATACTACAAAAATTGAGAATTTTAACGTATTTTTTAGTAGTTGTGGAAATAAATGAAGACTACTCAAGTGATAATGACCAGTGGTTATTTATTCAGAGCATATAATGAGTCAGCCACTACTATTATATTTTTCAGAAATTCAGAGGAAAGCCGAAAACTGTAGAAACTTTACCAAGGAAAGAAAGAATTAAAGGCTTTGAGTGTGCACTGACTGAAATAAATATGAAGTTTTATTTTCATAGGTAACAGTTTGACTTTTAGAAAGGGAAGAGTAGAGAAGGAGAAAATATTTCTTAAACATTTATTTTATCTTAATCTCAGAACATTGATTGTCAAACTGTGGTCCCAGGAACAGGATTAAATATTTCCAGGGGTCAGCATTCTGTGGATCTTAACTAGGTAAGAAAATTGTCAGTCTTCACCCAAGATCTTTGAATCAGGCCCAGAGTTGATGTTTTAACAAGCTCTGAGGAGATTACTCTGATGCACTCTGTTTTTAATTAATTAATTAATTAGTACCAGGGATCAAACTCAGGACATTGCACTTTCCAGGCAAGTGAGCTATCTCCCCGGTCCCCCTGAAGCACTCTAAAAGTGGAGAACTACTTCCATATGCCAAAGAATCCTAATAATCATGACTCAGGTTATAATACATCCCCACTTTGTAGGGAAGAAGAGTGAGATTCAGATTGGCAATTTGCTCTGGGAAGCACAGGAAATGGTACATTTAGGATCAGAACACAGACAAGTTTAAGATCTATGTTCAGGTGAATTTTATGTAATGTGACTCAATTAAAAACCTACCAATGAAAAAAATTTTGGTTAGTTTCCTAAGGTAGCTTAACAAATCTGTTGACTTAAACACTAATTTCGAAGCTTAAAATAGCAGAAATTTGTTGTTTCCAAATTTGGAGCCCAGAAATTTGAAATCAAAGTGTCCCATCCCTCTAAAGGCTCTGGAGAAGAATCCTTTGCCTGTGGTGGTGGCACCTAGCAACCCTTGGCCTTCCTTGTAGCTGCATGACTCCAATCCCTGTTTCAGCTATCAGATGACTTTCTTACTGTGGCATCTGTGTGTCCTCTTCTGCTGAGGACATCAGTCATTGGATTTAAGGCCCACCACAATCAGTATCTTACAGCCCTCATCTTAATTCTGTCTGCAGAGATGACGTTTATGAAGTCGTGTTCTGAGATTACTGGTGGACATAAGTTTTGGGGTATGCTATCAATTTGGTATCTGCATAGAGTGTCAGTTGACACTCTATAAGGTATAAGCCCATTTCTGGACAGTTAAAAAATTAACTCACAGTAGCAGTTCTTTGGTTTTATGTCCTACAGCTAATCCCAGTTTGCTGGACTTCTGTCGCTTCTGCCTTCTGGCTGGTTCTCAAATACTCTTCATTGGCCCTTTGCACTGTTGCCAGTGCTGTGGATTTTTCTCCAGTAATTGTGAGCTTTGTTCCAATAAATTCATTTGAGTCTTCGCAATGTCATTTTATTGGAGGGGGCTTTCTTCATCCTCTCTCAAATATCCGATCTCTTATCATTCTTCATCCCTTGTTCTGTTTTATTTTCTTCTTAAGCATTTACCGCTATAGGAACCATTGTGTAATTTCTAATCTCTTATTTGTCTTCATGACCTTAACCTATGCCTCCATGGTGGTAGGAGTTCTGCTGTTTCTTAGTATATCCCAAAACTAAAAAAAAGCATCTAGTACATGGCAGTGCTCAGAAAATTTTCCTTTCTTCCTTTTTTGATTTGCTCTGCATTTTGGGCTGGCCTTGAACTCAGTGCAGTCCTCCTGCCTCCCAAGTGCTGAAATTACAGGCATATGCCACCATATCTGGCCTATCAGAAAATACTTTTGAGTTCAGTTAAGTGAATGAGTGGTTAATTTTCTTCAGTAGATAAATAGCCTTTAAAAGAGGCAATAAATTAAATCATGTATTTAGATCAAGGCTTTAAAAATCAGTACCTTGAAGAGACTTTTACTTGTCAAATTTGGGACAGTTTGGATATTAAAAAAGAGTAAGAACTCTAATTGGCTGAAACTCTTTATGTGTGTATGTGTGTGTGCTGTTGATGGAATTCAGGATGTTGTCTATGCTAGATAAGTTCTCTATTATTTTGTAATATTCCCAGCCCTTAGTAGAATGCTTTCTGATAAATATACACAAACTGTAGAAAATCATCATTTTGTGGCATTTGGTATAATATAGATTGTACAAGTATCAGTAATAGTAGAGAACATTGGATGAAGAAAAGATTTTTGGAGAGCAGGGTCTGTGCATGGTGCTACAGTTGCAGAGGTTACCTTTACCTTTGGAATGGTCTGATAGCCATGACTTAATGAAGTGCTCCTAAGCCATGTCTCTTGTTTTACATAGTACACAGACACACACACAGACACAGACACACACATACACATGCACATACACGAAATATACATCATCCATGAGGTATTCTTGCTAAAATGTTTAACTTGAATCTAATCAGGCTTGTACTGCATTTCAGGGACATTTTAGGAAACTCAGGGATTAGAGAAATGGGAAAAATGATTCTAACAAGAAATCAGTCACATTAATTCTAAAAGTGAGACCATTTAATAGATCACATTTCTGGGACTTTAAAACAAATCCTAATCATTAAAAATGTGTATTTGAGTGATCCCTAGATACAAAGAAATTAAAGAGACATAACTACTAATTGGGATAATTGAACTTAGATTGACTCAAGGTTGAAAGGAGAAAAATAACATTTTTTTTCACTAGTTGGAGAAATTTGAACATACTAAGTAATATTATGTGTTGTAGGTGACATAAGGAGATTGTGTTATTCTTAGGAATGACTGCTGAAGTTTTTTGGGATGAGTTAAAATTTCTGCAACTCTCAAATGGATGAACAAAAGAACACACATTTATGTATGTGTAGAGAGATGAAGCAGACGTGGCAAATTGTTAACAAATGTTCTGTTAAGAGGAGGGTATGTTAGTGATTATTTTATTCATCCTTAGCTTTTCTGTTTATTAAAGCGGGATAAAAATAATGCTCTTAAAAAGCTAGATGTGAAACAGCAGAGCTCAGTAGCCCAAGTGATGATTACACGGCAGTTAATTCCCTAGAGATGAAGCTCCCTTGCATTGTGAAAGAGTGTTGAATGAAGAGTTGACTAGGCATGTAGTTGACCTGTCCCCTGTGATTTATGATGTATATGTGTCCTCCTGGCTCTCCTTATGTGGGTACTTCTGCACACAGTAAGGTTGAAAAGAGAAATATTGAAAGGACAGTCATCCTTTGTATTGAGATAATCAATCTTCAAAGGCAGGTGGAGCATTTTCAGGTATGTGGCCTGTGAGCCTGCCTGTCTGTCTGTCTCTCTTTGGCCTCCCCTTTATGTATGTGAGAGAAACTTCTGTAAGTTTGTTTTGCTTTCATATATCAAATATTTTTTAGTATTTTCATCTTGTCTTAAACTTGAAAATTTCCTCTGGATTTGGCTCTAAGCCAAAAATTATTGCCTTGAATAAATAAGTTATGTTAAAGATATTGATTCACAAGTATTTTTTTAATACTGCATTTTTTTATTCAATATTAAGAAAGCAGAGGAGACCAAAATAGTGCAGTGATAATTTGTAATTTTGCTTACTGACTTACCCAGTTTCTCAGAACAAAGCAAAACATCTCAGAGTTCACTAAAATGTAGTTTCCAAAGGGAATGCATTTAATATTTTAATCAAATCTCCTATTTACTGGACTTGGTATTGCTTTTATTTTATTTTAAGTTTTCTTTTTTTGGATACAGGGGAATCCACCTCAGGACCTCATCCTTGCTACATAAGTATTGCTTTTAGAAAGCTGGAATAAAAACTTGCTCTAAGTTTGGTGTGATGAATTTAGCCAGGATGCTATTTCTAAATGACTGCGTGTCACTGCAGTAATAGAAATTCCTTTTCAGTGTG
The DNA here is from genome assembly GCA_004027915.1 of Capromys pilorides. Lineage (NCBI taxonomy): Eukaryota > Metazoa > Chordata > Mammalia > Rodentia > Capromyidae > Capromys > Capromys pilorides. Next base: position 6,215 of record PVKN010019771.1, on the reverse strand, counting down.
CAGTGGCATCAGTGGCTTCAACTTACAGAAATATATAAAATTATCTCCATATGGTAGAAATCTAAATTAAAGATATATTGGAATTTTTATTTGCGTTCTTCTTAGTGTATGTTTGCAGTAGATACTGTTTGCATTTATTGTGGCATGCTAGTATATGTACATAACATGTCTTAATTCTTTTGGCATCCAACTTTAAATTTTTAGAAATTTTTAGATCTAATAGAGATCTGTTGCAAGCTCTAAGAGGTAGCTTGAATCGCTTTAGAAAAACAGCATCTCTGAGATCTCTAATGTGAAAGATCTGTTTACCAAAGATTGGTATGTTTTCCCTCCTAGATTACCAAATTTATTGAGTGTTGTAGTGGATAGCTAACTGGTGATCAACTTCTTATACCCAGCTGAGTTGAATTAGCATAGTGCCAGGTGTAGGAGGCCCACGTGAGGATTGTTGCCAGCAGTATAAGAGGCAGAACAAGAGAAACTGCCAGAATACTGTTAGGGATGCTGTTTGGAGAAATTGTTGGAAGCTGCTAGTTCTCTTGGGCTGTTCTGCTGGAGGACCTCGTCATGCTGACTTTCCTGATGAACTTTGCAGGAGCTTAGGTCCCTATCTTGAGCATCGCTTCCTGGCTCTGGAGTGGAAGATGGTGCACTGCTCAGCCTCATGGAGAAGCTTGTTGCACTGGCTTTCCTAATGTGAATTCAGCTTTCCTCATTGCTAGAGGAGCTTGGGACCTCACTGTTGCTGAGGATGGCTGTGGTACTTTTGGGAGAGCTCTGGTGCTTACTTTGAGCATTGCTTCCTGACTTCCATTCAGATCCCTCAGCTTGCTAGCACAGATCCTTCATTCCACTGACATAGACTTTCTAGCTTCCACTATAGACCTTTGGGCCTTTCCAGCACAGATCCGTGAAGCAGGCCTGCTTGAGACTTTGTTGTGGGCTCTAGGCCTCCAGTTGGACTTGTGGGAGGCATTGTTATAAGCTAGGCCTTCAGCTAGATTCTTTAGTGGTTAGTGTATGGATAGTTTTCTTGCACTTATATATAATTCTTCGGGTGGTTCATTATAAACTACTATTATAAAATGTGTCTTGTATCGTATTGTGCTCCTTGCAAAAGCCCCCAAACCATGACAAATATTATAGCCTTTGTATTTCTGACCTTTGAAAAATTATTTTGGTTATATATAGTAAATTGTCACAACTTTTCTTACTAGATAAATAGAATTATTTCTAAAGTTATCTTTAGGCCAAGTGTGGTAATGCATAATGTAATGAATGGAACATTTTCTTACTTTCAGTCTGTATACTTGCTATTTTTGCTGCATGATACCTTCTTTTTTTGCTATATATAGTGATATTTTTTTGTGTGTGTGTTAAGTCAGATTTCTCAAGAATGATTTTATTTAAGCTCATAGTTTCAGAGATTTTAGTCTGCAGTCAGTTGGCTCTGATGCTTTTGGGCTGTTCACCTCATGGCAATTGAGAAGCAGGGGTGGGGGGCTGGAATCTCACTATCCTCAAGGTTACACCACCAGTGACCCATTTTCCTCCTACTGGGCTTACTCCTCTAATGACAATAGTATGTGGATATTTGGGGGCATTTTTGATCTAAACATTAACATTTTGTTTCATAATTTCGATTTCTGCTCCCACAAAAGGAATGGGAAAGTGTACAGTACCTTCTTTACTATTTCGGTAATTCTTATTTTCAGAGACAGTTGATACACTTACATCTTTAGTTTTCTAACTTACTTTGGCAGATGGGAAGACAGAAGTTAAAAACAAACCTAGTGGGGCTGGGGAGATAGTAGTTAAGTGCCTGTCTGCTAAGTGCAAAGTCCTGAGTTCATTCCCCGGTACCACAGAACAAAATAAAACAAAACAACTAGTAAGGTTTCATAAGTCTGAAATGGAGTTAACTGTGCCTGTGCCAGAACTTGATTTGTGGGGCAGTATACTGATTATGCATTCGTGTGGCTGTTAAGTCTTTACAGATGGCTAGCAGTGTCTTACTCTTTATAAGACACTGGTAATTCTTCCCTTTCCAAGATATTTATTTTTTTTTTTCCTTTTTTTGGAGACGTCCACTGAAAGACAGACTTCAAGACCATTTTGGCAGGGAGAGTGTTTGTAGATTTAATTGTAAGTAATTCAAACAAATTAATTCTTTCCTGCACTACATTCTCTCCCAAAAATGGCTGGAAGCCCCCTTCTATACTTGCACAAATTAATTTTCTAATCTCTTGGTTTGTAAAAGACTGTCTTGACCACTGTGGGGTTTTTTAACTTTAGTCTTTTCAAGTTCATTTTCTTTGTTAACTTGTGTTGTATGCTGTTAGCCTCTGGGTACCTTAAATACAATTTGCAAATTAGATTAAGATTTGAAAATGGCTTTAAAAAGATAGCAGAATTCCTTTTTGAGCAAAAACAGTTTTGTTTTTGAAACTGGCTCTCACTGTGCAAGCAGGCTGGTCTCAAACTCTTGGGATCTTACCTTCTCTTCCTCAGTAACTAGGACTGTTATAGGCATGTGTTACCACATCCTGCTTAAGAAAAAGCAGAATTTTATTGGTACTGTTTATTGCTTAGGTCAGTAATAAGGTGGATACATTTTATGTTCTGCTATAACTGGTACTCTGGTTAGAATTATATTCATGCAAGGCAAGCTTTAGGCACACAGGAAAGGCTCTAATTGAAAATACTATGTCTCCATTTTGTTTCAGTTGACTTGGGGCCTCTAACCAGCCTTTTCTCCTTTATAGCGTAAATTACTGGCAAAAGCAAACCAAAAGATAAGTCAGGACCCTCACCCTCATTCCAAGACTCACTTCCTTTTGACCTTGAGCCAGGGCCAAACCTCAGAAATAATTCTGCCCAACTTTGTACCTTGGACACAAGCTGGGGCAAAACCACAGGACCTCCTCATACTGAAACATCGAAATTCCCCCTAGCAGACCAGGTGGCCCTGCCAAGATTAGCCTTACTTTGGCTGTTCCAGCCTGCAAACGTCCTCCCCACAAAACTCCTTAAAAGCCCTGTGCTTTGCCTTGTTCTCTGCTGTCTTGGTCCATTGTACAGCCAGCCCGCTTTCTTCTACCTCCAGTAAATCCTCTCATATCAGAATGCCTGGTCTGGTCAATTGTGTGGGTTTGTACCTAACAAATCAAACCAAACCCACAAAAAAAAAAAAAAAAAAGCCAAACCTATGAACCAGGTAGTGGCTCATTGTTGGGATAAACCTTCTTTTCTAATATTGTGAAATCTCTTACCACATTAGCTTCTTTTGGGTGCTTACTACATGTTGGATTTGTGCTAAATGTCTTATTTTAGTTGTGTTATCCTTAAAACAAATTAATGGAATGTGAACACTTATTACTACTACCACCACCACCACCACTTCATATGTGTGTGTGTGTGTGTGTGTGTGTGTGTGTGTGTGTATGTGTGTGTGTACTGTACTGGGGATCAAACTCAGGACCTTGCACTTGCCAGGCAGCCAGATATGGCACTGAGCTGTCTCCCTGACTCTCACTTGTGTTTTAAAAATGAAGAAATGAGGTGTAAGGAGCAAACTTACTCAGAGCCACATGGCTAGTAAATGGTTTATCCTCACACATTCTGATTCCAGAGTCCACACTCTACACACTTGTGTTGAGCTCATATATCCTAAACCACTTAATACATTTCCCTGGGTTCTCATTCTGCTTCTGTGCATAGAACATTGACAACTTTTACATTTTGTGTGCCTATTTTTTAATTTTCAATTAAGCTCTGTAGCGCTATTTTTTTTTAAAGAGAAATAATCTTCAAACTGGGCTAAACATGTTTGGGGGTTCATGGAGATTTTCCAAGAATTTTGCATACCAGAATAGTTTCAATACAAATTAGATGGGCTGGTGAGATAACTCAACTGTGTAAAGTGCCTGCTTAGATAAGCTTAGTCAGGTGCAGGGGACTGCGGCTGATCCAGAAAGACAACAGCAGCAGCAGCAGCAGCAGCAACAAGAACAAAAAACAAACTACAAAAGAAATTAGGTGACTTACTGTCTATATTTACCTGTTCCTGATATGATTTTCCGAGCATCTGTGGCAGGTTGAGTCTACATTTCTACCTCTTCATTCACACATTACTTTTTTCCCAGGTGACAGTCATGTTTCTCACCCAGCATTAATCTTGTAATTGTGGAGCTTCATGCTTTGCCTTAGTAAACAAAAACCTTTGGTTCACAGTGGGACCAGTTAAGAATTCTTAGCTTGAGTGAGAATTAGAAAATAGCAAGCTAAGCAAGCTTTAGTTAAAGTCATATCTCTTCTAGGTAACAAATGGGTAGTAGGACTCCACATTTTATGCCTCCTTGAATCAACTTGATTGCTTGTGTGACCATTTACAAGAATGGCCAATTAGCACATTTATTTGAATTGAAGAAATGAGTTTTCTGATGGAAAAAACAAGTTTGATTTACTGATTTGACAATGAGGACAGGTGTAGCAGTTAGACTGCTTTGTGGATATATTTCATTAAATCAGTGAAATCTGTAGCTCCTAGAATATAGCAATTTAGAGTAGATATATACTGCACTATATACCTATATACCTTCATTCCTTTCAGTTTTTGGTGCAAATTTCAGATGTGAACCTAAAAGTGTCAGAAGAGTACAAGAATTTTCAAAATTATTTTAAAAAATGTATAAGCAGAAGTTTGAAGACCATGATGTTAGGTCTCTTTGGTTCAATACATCAGTAAAAATTAAAAAAAAAACCTACATTGGCTTCCAGTTCCACATTAGCACTTTTCTTTATCTCATAATTCTTTACTCATTTTCTGTGTGACTATATTTATTCTTCTTAGGCTGGGTGTGGTGGTGCATAGCTGTAATCCCAGTACTGGGGAGGCTGAAAATAGGAGGATCACTTCTAGTTTGATCTGTGTAGTGAGACCATATAGACTCTACAAAATACATTAGTTCTTCTAACTCATCGTCACTAAAACAGACATTTTTAGTGACCCTTTAATGAACAGTTTTTTTTTTTTTTTTGATGTTTGTTTGTTTATTTATTTATTTATTTTTGTGGGACTGGGGTTTGAATGCACGACCTTACACTTGCCAAGTACCGGCAACAGTTTTTCTTAGAGTCCATAATTTTTGAGCTCTATACCATATTTCTCATGGATTATTATATTACCGCTTTGCCTGAACAGAGTTATTTCATGCATGACTCAGCCCATCTCCTGTGCTCCCAGAGTCCTTCCTTATTATAGCGTTTGTGTCACATGCTTCATAGTTTGGTACATATTGAGTCCCCAGATAAACCTCAAGAGAATCTCTGTATTACCTGGGTTTTTTTCAGTGCTGTCCATAGAGTCTTGCTTATGGCAGCCTTTTATATAGCTGTAGGTGGTGGTGGTGGTGTGTTTCTCTGTAATTTATGCTCGTCTTAAATTCACTGTGTAGCCTAGGCTATCCTGGAACTCACACCACTCCTCCTGTTTCAGCCTCCTGAGTGCTACGTTTACAGGTATGTACCATCACACCTGGTCTCTTACTCTCATTGAATGGGCAAATACATATACGATCAGCAAAAATATTAAAAAGATTCAGGAGAAAAAAGACAATATTGACCAACATTTATAATGTGCTCATGTGCCATATTATGTGCTTTGTTTCTATTTATGTTATGAATCCTCACCTACCCCATGACTTATATCTCAGATTTTATTTCATAGATTAAAAACAAGTGAGAGTAGTTTGGAAACTTAGCTTTAAAACATTCTTACATGAAGACAAAGGTTTTTTTTTTGAGATGGAGTTTTGCTCTCTTGCTGCGATTGCTTTTGCCCTGGTGTGCTCTACACCTCAGCTTCCTCAAATCTAGGACTATTGGTCTGTGCCACTGTGCCAAGCCAACATAAACTCCATAGTAGACTATTTGACTCATGTTGGGTGGCATTATAACACACTAGTTAAGATTACGTGTCCAACAATCAGGCTACCAGTATTTAGTCCTGCCTCTGAATTGTGCAAGTTATTGGTCCTTATTTAACTTATTTGCAAAAAAAAGATTTATGATAAAATGCATCTTATGCAGTTGTTGTAGATACTAAATAAGTTAATGTGAACAACATACTTGTGGAATTACTTAGAAGACGTAAACATAGTATGTGCTCACTATTGTTTCACAGTCAGTGCATTAACAATTTTACCTTAGCACAG